>CM053789.1:304324254-304599254 GCA_028749045.1 Cupressus sempervirens | reverse complement strand
TAGTAGATAGTTTGGATCCTCGTAGGGAGACTATTGCATTACATGCATGGTTACATCATTGGCTTCCATTATTGGACCAAGCTCTTGATCCTTTATATCCAACCATTCATTATAAATTAGGGAATATAGTTGATGCCTGACATACAAGTGATGCATCTTTATATGCAATTTTATCACCTTGGAAACTTGTATTTGATCCTGCTAGCTGGGACCAACTTATTGTTCATTTTATTGTACCTAATTTGATGAAAGTTCTATAGGAATTTGTAATCAACCCAACTAATCAAAACTAGACTAATTTAACTAGGTTATGGCTTTATTTTTTCTAACAATATTTGCTACATGATATGCTTTTGTAAAATTTATGTCAAAACTGTACATTAAACTTTGATTGAGTAAGGAAAGCAAGTTGTTGTTGCAATGAATAAATAATTTGATAGATACTAATGATAGTTTAACTAATAGAGGAAATAGGTGGAAATAACACATTCAACACACTAGGAAGAGTGTAAAAGTTTGTTGGAATAGAAGGTACTATAGGTGTGACATTAGGAACCATAGTAGGATTCGGATAAGGATAAGTGTAAGGAACACTATTGCATGAATGTTGTGAGATAGGGAATGAAAGAGGTGGAACACTCATAGGTATAGTAAGACTAGTAATAGGAGGATTAAAAGGTTGAATATCAGTAGTCATAATAGGAGAAAAATAAGAAATAATGCTAGAGATAGCTTTGGAAAGAGACAAGGTAGTTTCAACACTAGTGATATGTGAAGCCATTCCTATTTCAAATATGGATTGAGCTGAAGGCTTAACATGACTATGGAAAAGGTGAGTAAGACCATGCAAAATATCCATGCGCATCATTACAAATCACTTATTTAAGAGCATCAAAAGTAGCCATGTATTTTTGTACTGTGATTCTCTTGAAGAAGTCAGTTAAGCATTTGATCAATCTCAATAGAAATCTTATGGACTTGTTTAGGAGGAACACTTAAAGCCTCATCTTTATCTTGAGGTGAATGAGAAGTATCATGCTTCATAGAAGGATTAGGGTCATGAGAAACCATATGATCACTAAGATTCCTAAAGATAGGAGAAGAGGAATTTTATTCAAAATGAGCCAAGAGTCTATGAATTCTCCTAAAGGGATACTATAAGTAGGGCTGAAGGTAATATAGACCAACGATGCACCTACAATCAACACCCAAAATTTCAAAAACAAGATGTTCCATAAGGATTTAATAACACCTAAAGAAATTCAAAACATAAATCCAATGCTCATTCTTAATCTACAAATCATCTTCATCAATCATCCTAGAAGTTTGTCCAAAATTACTAGTAGAATGAAATGTATCATCAAAAATATCAGCTCTTATCTTTCTACTATAACTAATAGGATCAAATGAATCATACATGTTGAAAGTCTTATCCTGATTATAATTTTTCTTTTCTCTTCCTCTACTCTTAATCATGAGAAAAAATAACTATCTTTCTTAGTAAGAACCTTAATCATGAGAATAGATAATTGTCTTTCTTAGTAAGAACCTCAGCCACTCTTTTTTCTATGTTCAAACTAAAAGTATTAAAAAAATTTGAGTTCTCGTTAGAACATTTTTGGGTGAAATAACGATGCTAATTTGTGGATTTTCATTTTTTTTAGAAAAGTATCCTTGACATTGTCGCAACACTGACATTTGTGTCATAATTGCAATGCATGTGTGAGTGTATATTAAAAAAGAAAAAATGACATTAATCATTCCCCACTTGTTTTCATTACATTAGCATTTAATGTTGGTCAATATTTCATTACAGTACCCTTGTGATTAGTGCATTTAATTCCCATGCCCTTACAATCTCTTCATTTTATTATCAATGCCTTGGTGGAGACCAGTGGAGATCTAAGATTTCATTTTCATGCCCTCGTGATTGCTGCATTTCCTTTCCATGCCATTGTAATCTCTACATTTCATTCTTGTGCCCTTGTGATCTCTATTCCCTTTCTCTACAATTTTATTAAAGGGAAGAAGAGGTACCTATGTAAATATTCTTTTCTTTTCCTTCTAAACATGTATCTCTTTATATTTCCCCTAGCAAGTGATTAGAGAAGCTTCTCTTTATATATATACATATATATATAAACACACACACACACATGCATAAACACATGTGTGTGTCTATGTATATGTATGTATATATATAGATAGATCTCTCCATCTCTATACATACATACATACATGTATGTATGTATGTATGTATGTATGTATATAGATGGAGAGATCTATCTATATATATATACATAGATAGATAGATAGATAGATACATATACATATACATATACATGTATGTACATGTACATGTACATGTATATGTATATGTATGTATATATGTATATACATGGAAGTATGTATACATACATACATAATAGTAATATATGTATTGCATCTACATTTACTTTTTCATTGCTTATAAAAGTATTTCAAGGTTGGGAACCACTTCAACATCCTTTGCATGGTTTAGAGGTAATGTCATTATGGTAGAGGCTTTTATCAGGGAATGAGATTCATGATTATGGAATTTACATAAAAGAAAGAGCATAGTGTTGAAACATTAGAAAAAGTACTTGACATGAGAGGTTCACAAGTGAGGGTATTGACCAATCTTGAAAACTTTAATACTGAAATGAAAGCTATCTAGGATCGAACACCTATGCCAGAGTCACAATAAATTGTGAATTTCATTTTAGATATGGTAGAGGAAGATATTTACAATTTTAATCAAAATTTAAGGCATAAGAGAGAGTTTGTGGCAATATACCAGAAGGAGGAGCATCTTTAGAAAGAAACTGCATTATAGAAACAACAACTAGAAAACATAAAGGATATTATGGGAGCACTGGATGGAATTTTGGAAAGTATTGTAATAGGTACTATGAAATTGGAATGACTTGTAGGGTTCTTTAAGAATTTATATTTGAAATATCAAGAGGACTACAAGTTGTGCAATTTATCATGTATTGCATCTGCATTTTATTCATCATTGTGAATAAGAGTGTTTCAAGGTTGCGGACAACTTCAAAATCCTTTGCATGGTTTAGAGGTACTATCATTGTGGTAGATGCATCTGCAAGGGAATGATCTTTGTGATTAAGGCATTTACATAGAAGAAGAACTTGCTTCTTTAACTCCTTACACTTAACTCTTTACTGAAGTTATTCTTCCGATAGTGAGAATAATTGCTACAAATTCCTTGGACCCAAGGAACCCCAAATGTATGCTACATTCTCTCGAGACATGGGAGAAGTTACTACCATATTTAGTGCTTCACAGTATTCTATGTCATATAGTGATTCCTAAACTAACAACAATAGTAGATGCTTGGGATCCTCACTAGGAGACTATTCCAATACATGCATGGTTACATCCTTGGCTTTCATTATTGGGCTAACATATGTGACATAGGAGAATAGGACATGCAAGGATAAATAAGGAATATAAAAGATGGATCAGAGCTATGGAGGAGTTTAAAGAAATCAATTGGCATGTGTTGAAGCCAATCATAGCCTTAGAAGGCTTTAAAGGTGATCAAAATGTAATCAATCCTAAAGGGCTTGTTAAGGACCTTAGGATTTATGATAGTGAAATATGGACATAATGGCATATTGGAGCTAATGGGGTCCTTAGGAGACTTAGGAAGGTTTATTATTGGTTAAATTTGTCTTGAAGACTGAATAGGCAAGTTTATTGGGTTAAATAATTGTTGCCTTCAATAAATTATAAGTTGACAAATTCAAATATTTGAATTCAAATGGTTAGTTCCATTCTTGGGGGGGGGGGGATTATATTTAATGATTTTTATGCATAAATATGCATTGAAATTCATCCAAATTAGTTGGGACAGTTGTAAGGGATGCTATTAAGTCAAGTTTTAGTCATTTTATAGAGAGAGCAATAGTGAGATTGATCAATTATATAGACTGTGTAAAGAGAGCAAAAAAAAACTTTATTTTTCAAACATTTGGTGCATGGTGGCTTGACTATCATTTATTTCTTATAGTACTATGATCTCATTATCCCTTTTTTCATATTTTTTGATCAATTCCTAATGCACTACAGTTTGTGAAGTTCATTCCTTTCAAGTTTGTTGTCATTTCTTCAAGGGTTTCATTATTTTCATTAGCAAGTTTGGGTTTCACTTGAAATGTTGATCATTTCATTAATGTAAGAGTTTGATTCTCATGTAATGATCTTATAAAAGTATGTACAAATTATATCTTATAAAGTTTTGATAGGAAGTTCTAAATATTTGTGATCACCATTGGAGTTGGTGAAGTAAAGAACACTAAATTCGTGGCTATGGAGTAGCAGTAGTAGTTATAGCCATTAGAGGTTGGTGTTTAATGATTTTAAGTGTTGTGGTATGTTGGATATAGGGTGAAACAAACTTCAGTTGAATCTGAATGTGCTTAGTAGGAAGAGATTTAGGAAACCCTACATTTGAGGGTTTGTAGGAGACTAATGTGGAGCTTTTGGGGTTACAGAATTTTTGGAACTAATTCCTTTTAGATCTGGACATTTACAATGTAAGGTGAGACTATCCTAAGTTTGGGATCTTGGGAATAAAAAAAAATTGTAGTTGCTTTTTTAAACTACACTCTTTTAATGCATTTTAAATCCACATTCTAGTAAATACCAGATATGTTCCAAAGTGACACATGGAACCCTTTTGATTTATTTTGTTATGGATTAATGGGTATCTAACTCCAACCTTTGTTTAGGGATTATTTTGAAAAGTTTGAGAGAAAAGTTCACTTTTGTATCCTTGCAGGGTTACTAGGAAATCAATTAGGCCTCTAGGATAGTTTGATGGTTTTAGGTGTTGGATGTTATTTGAGTACCAAAAATTGGTTGAAATCTTTTGAATCCACCTTGATTTTTCCTAAGATACCCATCGAAATCATTGGGGAGGTGTTGGAGTTGTTTGTGTAATTTTTTTCTTCTTAGAGGGTTTGGGGAACCTTGTGCTTCCCTTATAGGTTTAAGTTGGATTAAATTAGTTGTGACTCCCAACTCCCTTACCTCTTCATCATAATGGATCCTTTATATCCAACCATTTTTTATAACTTGGGGAATGTGCTTCATGTCTAGCATGCAAGTGATGCATATATTGCATATGCAATTTTATCACCTTGGAAAATCATATTTGATCCTACTAGCTAGGGACAACTAATTGGTCATTTTATTGTACCTTATATGATGATAGTTTTATAGGAATTTGTAATCAACCTAGGTAATCCTAAACTAGACCTTAGGTTATGGATTCTTTATTTTTTAAAAATCTACTATGACATATTTTTATAAAATTTCTTGCAAAATTTACCCATTTTTCATGGTCTGCATTAGTTGTGTGTATGATTTTGACGTATGTCACTTAGCATGGAAGGAGTGAATTTTATTGTTTTATTATTTTGATTCTGGAATATGTTTGTAGCTAGATCAATTTTTTCGATTAGGCTAACATATAATAAGCATCTTAAAAAATATCTCTCTCTATATATACATACATATATACATAGATACACATGTATGTGTGTGTATGTATGTATATATACACATGCATATTTATAAAGAAAAGTTTATCTATATATACATACATGCATAGATGTGTACACACATATGTGCGTATGTTTGTATATATACACATACAGATACATAAAGAGAAGCTTCTCTATTTACTTACCAAGGAAAATATAAAGAGATATATGTTTAGAAGGAAAAGAAACAAATATCTACATAGGTACCTCTTGTCCCTTTAAATAAAATTTTAGAGAAAGGGCAAGGAGATTACAAGGGCATGCCATGACAATGAAATGCAGTGATCAAATGGGAATGAAAATGAAATCATAGATCTCCATTGATATCTACAAATGTTTAGAGCTCTCCACCCTCATTTGGAGCTTTCCACCCTCTTTCACACACAAATCTCCACAATTGATCAAAATAAATAAGGAACGACTAATATTGTTTTTTTTTTTTTACAATCCATAACCCAGAATCCACAAGATCTATTTGTATATATACATACATAGACACATAGATATCTATAAGAAAGTATCCATAAATAGACAAAAAAATATGTGTGTGTATGTATGTATACATACACACATATATACATAGATATGTGTGTGTATATATATAAACATATACATACATATATATACATATACATATATATATATATATGTATGTATGTATATGTCTATATATATATGTATGTATATGTATATATATATGTATATGTGTGTGTGTGTGTGTGTGTGTGTGTGTGTGTGTGTGTGTGTGTGTGTGTGTGTGTGTGAAAACAAGAACTCACTTTTTAAGAGTTTACAATTGTTCAACAAAATTAATGTTTTACAAGAAAACACACTTGAAGAAATGTTATCACAGAAGAAAGAACATAGTGTTTCAAAATAGTATAGAAAGTTCTTGACATGAGAGGTCCATAAGTGAGGGTATTGACCAATCATAAAAGCTTGAATGTTGAAATGAAAGATATCGATGATCAAACACCTAGTCCATAGTTACAACACAATGTGAAGCTTATTTTAGATATGGTAGAGGAAAAAATTTAGAGGTAACTTTAGAAAGAGACTACACAATAGAAACAATAGCTAGAGAACATAGAGGATATTGTATGAGCCACTCGATAGAATCCACAATTTTTTTGTGGTAGGTACTATGATGTTGGAATCACTTGCAAGAGTCTTTGAGAATCATTAAAGGAAAAATGTGTCAAGAAATTTTACATCCTAGGTTTCCATTGTTTGGCATGCATATGGAGCCTTTATATCCAACCATTAATTATAAATTGAGGAATGTATTTCATGCTTGGCATGCTAGTTATGCATCTACATATGCAATTTTTGCAATTTTATCACCTTGGAAAAGTGTATTTCATCCTTCTTCCTGGGGAAAGCTGATTGTTCATCTTATTGTACCAAATTTAATTATAGTTGTACAAAAAATTGTAATCAACCCAGCTAATCAGCAACTACATCCATTTAACTGGGTTATGACTTGTTTCTTTCTAAAAGTGTCTTCTATGATATGTTTTTGAAACATTTCTTGTTAACTATGCCCATTTTTCCTCATTTTTATCATTTTTGTGCAAGATCTCGAGTTAAATCACTTAGCATGGGTTGAGTGTGTTTTATTACTTTATATTATTTTTATTCCAGAATATGTATGTAGATGGATCAATTTTTCTATTGTGCTAAGATATAATAAGGAGCTTAAAAATTATTTCTCTATATATGAAGATATACATGTTTAGAAGAAAAAAAAAAAGAACATTTACATAGGCATTGAAGAAATCAGAAAGAAAGGGCACAAAGATCAGAAGGTCATTACATGGCAAAACAATTGCATAGCAAGGGGATGATAAAATAATATAGAGATCACAAGAGAATGATAATGAGGTGTACTAATCATATGGACAAGACAATGTTTAAAGCTCTCCACCCTCATTCGCACATAGCTCTCAAAAATCAAAACAAATGGGGAATGATTTATGTTATTTTTTTAATATACTAACAAGAGCATCCCAATTATGATGCTAACATTGGTATTGTGATAGCCTCAGGTAGAATTGCAAAAAAAAATTGAAAATCACCACAAATTACACCACCGTTACAATTTGAACCCAAATGTTGTAGTGTACCCACATTAAAAATGGATGAGATCAAGAACTGTCAAGCAACTAGGTGATTCTAGGATTGGTGGGAATGCGTCAAGCTTCTCCTAAGATGAGAAGAAGGAAAAATAAGCTCTATCAAACCTTCTTGAAGTGAAGAGCCAGTTCTATATACATTAGAGGAAAAGATTCCACGAAGATCTAAAACTAGAGTGATGAAGAAGCAACTAGTTCAAGGAAGAGATCATGAAAATCATAGACATGAGATGGCAATGCATTTTGGGTCATTGATATAATGATAGAAACTGCCCTGATCAAATTGTGATCAACTATGCTAGAAGGGAGAATAGTCAAATACCATATAAGTAAGGATTTGTGTGACTAAGCATCAAAGATTCAAATCTCCAGCAATAAAGATTCATGTGGTAGAGGACCCACTTAGAGCCAAGTGAAGTGCTTAATAAGTGATTGAATTCAATGACCCTCACTTTTGGAAATATATATGACAGGCCAAGTTATGAAGAGGGGAGAGGTGAATCAGTGACTAAGAAAAATTTACTATTTATTTACCAATTAATCCTTCATATGTATTCTAATCTAATTGCATGCATGAGAAATTGAAAACATTAAATATTTAAAACATTTTGACACATAATTTTCATGACACAAAAACCTTCCAAATAGAAAATAAAATTGGGATGGCGATGATGCCGATAAGCTTTAGTACTATAGTATAAAGTTGGCCCATTATAGGGAAGGAGCTATAAGAAATGTTGGGTACACCTTGCAAAAATATTTACACATATACAATAAAGTATGCACTTAGTAAAGATATTTACAAAAGATAGTTAAATCTACTTTGTGAAAGGATTTGACTAATCTACCTATTAGGATGAAATAGTAGCTGATTTCTGATCTATAAATTTGTATGCTAAATGAGAAACCTTTGAGTGTAATGATCAGCTTGCAGTGATAGAAAAATATTTGTTGCTCCTTACATTGCTTGTAACCTTGTATTTTCTCTTTTTCTTGTTAGCTTTTATTTCACTCTTCTTCTCTTATCTTCTTGCTACATTACTTGCATATGTATACCTTCATATGTTTGGATGTGATACAATACATTATATACACCAATCTAATTTACAAATCAATACAATCATATATAATACAAGTTTATACAAAATACACAAAGTCGGCCAAAACTGCATGAACTTAGGTTCTAAAGACTACCTTGGTGAAGTTCTTATACTTGGCATCCATAGCCAATGCTCAATATCATCATGCATTTAGTAGACATTGAAGCTCAGTCCATACTGATCATTTTCCAAGTAGTCTAAACTTGTTCTGCACTAGTGACTCATTGAATAATATGAAACTCAACATATAAACTAAATCACTTGATTAATACTACATGGCTCTGTAAATACTACCACTAAAAGCTTGGTATAAACAAAATCACTTGATTAACACTGAGTGGCTTAGTCAACATTATATTCACATTACTATTATTGTGAACTCAGTAAGCACTGCATAACATGGTTTCCACTGAGGAACTTGATAAAACTTATGAAGCTTAGTTTACATTGTTGATCACCATTATCAGAAACTACTTGGTGCAAACTAAATACTATCCTTTGGATTTGATCATAACTATAGAACTTAGTAGAGACTAAAATGATCGGTTAAATTTGTTAACTATACCATCTGCTCAATAGATACTTATAATCTAAATAAGTGTGTGTCACTAATAATAAACATGACTATAATGTCAGCAATCTCCCCCTTTGGCATTAGTGACAAAACCACTTATCAGCCAAAATTGAATTTCAAGAACACTAATTATTCATTACCTTGTGTCTCCAACTCAATAGAGTACTCTATCTTTGAGATTTTTCAAAATTAGTTTTGTAAGAGATGTATATATGAGTATCAATACATATATAATATTATAATGCTCCCCCATACAATATATTTTACATCTTTTCACATTTGATATACATATTTTATCCCTTTTATGTATACTCTCTTTATAGTATACATCTTCTATACAATATACATTTTCTTAACAATATACATCTTCTCCCCCTATTTGACATTAATGCCAAAGATGTATTCTATATACGATATAGTAATGCCAAAATATAACAAGAAATTTTAACATACCTTTAAAATTAGTGCCAATGTCTTGTCCAAATTCTCTTGCAACACCTTGCATGTGTAGAATGCAACCTAAATTTTTTTTGAAATTTCTATCACATGATCAACAATTAAGAAGTTGTGATCATGGATGAGAATTTTGGCATGTGCAATATGTTTCTGCAATGCATCCATGTTTGGAAGAATCATGCCCTGAATCTCTACCACTATATCTCTTATTCTGGCTTATTCTCTTAGCAATTCTACCTTCATATCAGTTAGGAATCTAATCTTTGACTAGTAGGCAGAGTTGTAACTTGCATTAAGTTTCATTTGATGTGCACTTGCCAGTAAATCTTCATCAATCATTGACAATTTGTCTCTTATTTCCTTGGTGAAACTTGATGTATCATAGAGTTTACCGAATAGTGAAGACACATTGTTGCAAGAGGTCACCAGTGAGCCTAGAATAGCAGATAGTTCTACCTAATGAATAGCAATATACTGAGCAATAAGTTCGAAAAAATTATTCTTAAACTTCTTCTTAGCTCTCTGCAACAATTTTTCCTATCCATTCAAATCTTCATTGAATTTATGGACAACCTTTGCTAATTGAATCAAAATTGATTGAGAAGTGTCAACCTTTGTATTTAGTGTCTCAGTTAAAATATTCTTAGCATCTTCAATTATTTGAAATTCCTTATTTCTTTCTTCTATAAGCCTCTGTTGCTTAGCTTTCTTCTGAAGAAGTTCCCCAATTGTCTATATTTGATTAGGGTTAGGATTTGAGATGTCCCAATTACGAATAAAAATATCCTCATCAAGATCAATTTCTTCTTCCTTCTCTTGTCCTTTACCCAAAAATTTTATGCTTAGTTGAGGCTTGGTCTGAACTATCTTTGTACTTATTATTTGCGTGCTAGGAATGGAAACAATTGTAGAAATGGTAAGACTTGCTGAAAAAGTAGATATTGCACCCATTCTTGAAATACCTAGTGTAACCAAAATTGATGCGGAGAGAAGTGTTTTTTGCTAGGTAGATGAAGTTATTTTTACTTTTATCAATGAATTACTGAGCTAGACAGGTGCAAAAATTGATTGAGTGATTGTTCTTACAACATTTGACAAAATCAATCCTACAATAGCTTTCTCTAGGCTTGATGTTTTCAATGTTTGGATCAAAGAATAAGGGAGTGAGGCTATAACTGCTACAACAATTTTCTCTTGGTTAGTCTCCTTAGTGTTGTAAATTCTTGGTAAGTCTTCCTTTGTAGCTTCGTATCCATGTTCCTCTTCCTCATTATCTTCATTGCCATTATGAGTTACTTCTTCATCATCAATTTCACCATCTTTTCTTTCTGATCATCATCCTTGTCACTGACATGAACCATAAACTCACTCAGTTTGTGAAGAAGATGAATGTTCTTCCATGTGCTTGTAGCATTCTTCACTACATGTACAATTTCATTAATCAGTATAAGAAAAGTGTTGAATCTAAAGGAAAGTTTTTCTTCATTCATCTTAAGAGATTCTTTTACTTCTTTATCACTTAAGCTCGACATATGTTTTCTTAGGGTCTTATAATATATGCATCTTGTAGTTTCAATGACATTCTCCCATCTTGGCTTGATCTTTTCCATTAGTTCATTTAGAATCTATTGAGAAATCTAGTCTGTGGAATACTTCCACTTTCACATTTTAGGCATTATCACATCTTCTATCTACTTTTTCTCCTTTGTAGTCCTAGTCTCATACTTTAGTTCTTTCTTTATGTCCTCCTTGTGAACATAGTGATAGACAATTTGGAAGGCTTGGTTATAATTACCTTACCTTTCTACTTTAATGGCTCTTCTTCCTTTGATTTTTCTTCTTCTTCTTCTTCTTCTTCTTCTTCTTCTTCTTCTTCATCCTTAATATCATCTCCTTTTTCTTTAGTCAATAGAAGAGTGGTACTAGTTTTTAGTTTGGCATTTCTCTTCTTCCCTTTGTTGACTGCCTGAGGGATTTTGATTTCCAATTCAATTCTAGCCTTTTCTTCATCATAAGTACCAAAATAAGAAGCTTCAGGTTCAATAGGGTTATTAATTAGTGCCTTAATAATATCCTTGGTTTCATCTATGTTTACCTCATAACCTAGAGGTTTGACCCATATAGTCCTTGATCTAACTACTTAAATATATACTTTGTCCTATCAACCATGAAAAAAACATCATCTTTGTAATCATCAACAAGTTTCTTGGGTATCCAGAGTCTATTATTCATCTTATCTTTCAATGCATTAAAGTAATTATATATAACACGCACATAGTTTTCTCCCATTTCAGCTATATATTCATTAATCTAATAGAGAATGGGTACATCCTTCCTCCATAAAATTATTCTAAGTCAAGAGTGAACTAAACTTACAAGGATTGTTCTTTGAATTTCTTATACTTTCCATGTTCTTGTTGAGCTAATTCAACATCAAATTGGCAAGGTCAAGTGATAGGTTATTCTTGACCACTTTGTATGCTGAATCCATTACTTCACATGACACACTATTGAGTTTACTCAAACTATAAATCTTGTGAGTGATGAAATGTACCCCAAAATTAAATTCCACATCTATAACATAGTTGATCTTCATACCCCTTCCATCCCACTCAACAAGGGTTTTCTTCTCAAGCTCAACTCGACTTAAGGTTTTGGTTGTTATTCCTTTTCCCAACATAGGAAGACTAGTGATCCTATGGATCATCCTCTTATTTAGAAAAGTAGGTTGTTCTAACCACAATTGACCATTTTTCATGTAAATAAGAATGAACCTTATCTATTTAATTTGAAAATCCCATGGCATATGCAGAACGTGAGTCAAACATTTCACTTTCAAGGTATTGATGCTCGAGTTTTAACACGCCATTCACATATAGCTTTTCCAAGGTTTCATCATTTCCAATGTTCAAATATCTTGAATAGCACATTTAAAATGTGAACAAATATCACTGATAGTACCTTTGGTGGAATTTTTGATTGACCTACACTTGGATCTAGGGTTTCTATGACAAAAAGCCTTAGCTTAAAATTTGGTGCCTTCCATTCCATGCCTTGAACTAGCATATCAGATCCTTTCTTCAATTTTCTTCCAGTGGATGCCATTTCTCTTAGTAGGGTTTTGTGAAAATGTGAAAATCTCCAATAGTGATTTTTTTAGATTTCCCGTATGCATAGAATTCACCTTGCACAAGTAGCTCTACAAAATTTGTAGTGAAAAATGACTTTGATTTAATCCTTTTATCAAATGTTTCCTTTTGATCACCATAAATGTCTGGTATGATTATTCCTTGAAATGATAGACTATCATCCACTTTTTTTACATTGAAAGCTCGACAGAGTCATTCATGACTCGGTAACCACACAAAACTTTGTTACTCCTGACCTTGCTTGGCAAGGTCTTGCCACCCAACCTCACTCAATAATGAATGGAATATTTTTCACAGTGATCCATTTACATATTGAATGCTCATATGGATCTTTCATTCCACTGATTGGAATTGGTGTGAGATTTCTTCTTTAGAATCTTAGTTCTAGTTCTCCTTTGAGAGATTAAGTGGAAATGCTTGAGTCACAAAATTCTTGAGTGACATCATTATTAATGGTTGGACTTGCATTCTCAAAAGATTTTGGAATCCATTGTTGTCTCATCTAATTTTTTATGTTATGAGCTTTTACCTTCTTTTCATCTTCAATTCTTCCAATATTCATATTGTTCTTAACAAGATAACCAAGTTTTGTATAGATAAAACATGTTTTGATTGTGTCTCTTGTCCTCATGTGATTTTTTACACAATTCATTCTAATTCTCCACAATAATGACATCTGCACCAAGTTTTATAGTCCCAACCAAATATAGCTTTCACAATCTATTCTGTTGGGTTCAATTTCTTAGTTTTGCATTATGAGGGCTTGTGCCCATGCTTCTTACATTTGTGACACTTTCCTTCAAATTTAAGTTTCTCCTTGCACTTTTTAGCCCTATGACCATGTTGATTTCAATTGTACCACTTTCCATTGAATTTTTCTTTCCCATTGCTCCAAAATTTGTTTGATGTATGTCCCAACTTTCCATAGTGACTGCAAGTAGGACTTTAATTATTTACAGCTCCTTGCTTAGATGATTCAACTTCTTTTATATATCCAATCCCTAATTTTCCCTTTTTTCTATAATGGCTTTGACCATTTAATTGATTCACATCTACTTGAGATTTCATCATTCTCTCATTGGTTTTCTTTTTAGTGTTTAAATCATTCAACACCCTTTCATTTTCTAATCTTAGATTCATGATTTCTTCATTTGCATTGGTGAGCCAATTAATCAATTCTACTTGCTAAAGGGATAAATGCTAAATCTCATCATTCTTTCCTTCAATTTCTTCTTTTATCTTGTTTTTCTCTTCCATAACTTCACGTAGTCTTATTGACTAAATTTCTTTCTCTCTTCTTAGTTTTCTTACTTCCTCTTGAAGTGAACCATTCTTTTTAAGTAGTCATTTGATTGCTTCATTTTCTTCATTTGGATGGCTTTTTGAATGGATGTCTTCAATTCTTTCTTCAATGTAGAGATGGTCATTTATCTAGATTGCAAGATCTTTTATTCTTTTCAGAGATTAAGAGAGTTTCTCCTTTACTTTCTTGAGTTGTGCAATAGCTATTTCCATATCCAAATTCTCATTTTTAATAGCCTTATCAAGTCTAAATACCTCTATAGCCTTTGATCTTTGCTCAAGCTGTTAAATTTTTCTTTAAGAACCACAAATCTCTAATACCAATTGTTGGAAATATATATAATAGGCTAAGTTACTGAGAGGGGATAGATGAATTAGTAACTAAGAAAAATTTACTCTTTATTCACCAATTAGTCCTTCATATGTATTCTAATCTAATTGCATGCATGAGAAACTAAAAACATTAAGTATTTTAAAAATTTTAACACACAATTTTGGTGACCCAGAAACCTTCCAAAATAGATAGTAAATTTGGAGTGGGGATGATACCCACTAGCTTGGTACTATAGTATAAATTTGGCCTATTAAGGCTTACAATGATCGCTACTAATGATCTTCCCTATTAGGATCTATAAGTACTACTAGGTTCACCTTGCAAAAAGATTTACAAACATACAATAAAGTATGCACTCAGTAAAGAGATTTACAAAAGACTATTAAGTCTACCTTGTGAAAGCATTTGACTGATCCACCTATTAGGATGAATTAGTAGCTGATCTCTAATCTACAACTTGGTTTTTTGAATGATATACCTTTGAGTGTAATAATCACCTTCTAGCGATAGATTAATCTATGCTACTCCTTATACTGCTTGTAGCTTTCTATTTTACTCTGATTCTCTTCTCTGCTTGTTATCTTGTATTTCACTCTTTATCTCTTCTCTACTTGTTACATTACTTACATATGTATACTCTAATATATTTGGATGTGATACAATATATTACACATATACTAATCCAATTTACAAATCAGCTAAGTCAACTACAATACAATTTTACACAAAATACACAAAGTCAGCCTAAATTACAGGAACTTGGGTTCTAAAGATTAGCTTAGTGAGGTTTTGATACTTGGAATTGATAGTAAATTCTTGGAACCATCATGCATTCAATAGATGTAGAAGCTCAAACTATACTGATCACTTTCAAAGTAGTTTGAACTTGGTCTACATGCACGCCTTAATTCATACTACATGCCTTGGTAAATGCTATAACTATGAGCTTGGTATAAATTGAATCACTTCGTTAACACTAAGTATCTTTTTCAACACTCGATTCACATTACTGTTATTACAAACTTGGTAAGCACTGTAGAACTTAGTTTTCACTTGGGAACTTGGTAAATCTTATGAAGCTCGGGTTACACTACTGATCACCATTATGGTAGAAATTTCTCAGCACAAACTAAATACTATCCTTTGGATTCTATAGCAACTGTAGAACTTGACAGAGAATGAAATGCTTGGTTAACTATATATTATGCTTGTTAGATACTTACAATCTAAATAAGTGTGTATCACTAATAACAAACATGACTCTATTGTTAACATTTACTTTACCACTTTAGCGAGATCCAAACTCTTTAATCTTCATGTCATAGTAGAAGCCATAGATCTCCTTCCACCTAGTAATTCATGGGTCTAGTTCATCAATTCATCCTGATCATCCAACAAAGATCAGATCAAATGGCCCTAATCATGTTTCAAGCCTAAATGTTGATATAGTCCCTAGAAATAGGACATGTGGCATACTTCATGTCACATTTACTATGACATTGGCTTCCTAAAAAAGTGTTACACACCATTTGATCAACAAAGATCAAATGGCCCTAGTCATATTCTTGGCCTAAAGGTTTAAGGACAAAAAGTTTTAGAGAAAATCTCCAAAATAATGACACTTGCCCACACTCAAATACATTTTGGGCCATAAAAATTAAGGATCGAAATTTTCTTGAAAAGTCATCCAAAGATACAACAAAGGCTACACGCGTTGAAAAATTGTACAACCACAAGCCATATATGTTAGAGATGAGGAGAAATAAGATGTGGCCATGACATGATCGAGCACTGAGGTGCAATATGACACAGATGGTGATAAGGATCATGTGAGCAATCATAGAAGACCGCATGTCAAGAAAAGTCAGTCAAGGTTTGACAAATCTTGGAAAGGGCCTAATTTTGATTCAAATATATGAGTATTATATATCAATAAAAAGATGAATGATGATAGATTCCATGTAGTAGCAATAGTATGATATTTAAAGTGGACACTTATGATGTACATATTAGATTGATGATTCCTAATTCTTCTATATCTTTCTCTTCTTTCTCATTATAGGGGGATTGGTTCTAGTTTATTGAGAAGAGCTGACAATATCTTCATTATAGGTGTCATGAAGATGAGGAATGTAACTCATGCAATGAAGGATTGCAAAGCTAAATCCATAACTCCAAAGAAGAATTGTTTCTCTTTCAAAAGTGTTACATTCTTCCAAAAAGATGTGACAAGTGTCACCCCTTCTTCTTCTCTCTTTTTCTAATATTTTGGCCATGTATAGAATTCTCCTCATAGGCAAAGGCTTTGTTGTAGATGATTGATCAGTTAATCCTATTTTTAGAACATGTCTTCACTCTCTATGGTAATCATGAAATGTAACAATTCAATTCTAAAGGGCCTATAAATGTAACTTTTTGAGAAGTAAATAATATTGAAAATTTCTTTTGTGATCTTCCTCTAGTAGCTAGGACTACTAAGTGATAATCAAAGTTGTAGAGAGAGGATTGATTGATGAAAGGATCGGGAATAATTTGAGTTTTGATAGCTTATTGGGTTAAGTATTTCTCATGACTGATTGCCACTTTTATTCTATCACTGTCACCTTACTATTGAGTTGGGCCTTTTAGTTTGTTTGAGAGTTGGAATGTGAACCTATTGCAAAGTCACTGATAGTTATTTTCACATTGAATTTGATCCATTTAGGTTGTGAACTATTCCAATTTTCATTTTATTTGCACTTAGTTTTTTTAGATGCATGTAGAAGTAGACAATGGTTTAGAGACAATCCTAAAATCTTTCTAAGTATCCTATAGTTATAGGTTACTTGGTTCTTCATCTATTGCTCTCAAGTTAAGCACATACATATAAGTTACTAGTAGGACTAGAATAGAGTGAAAAACATTCTAGAGGTGATTTGTACTCAATAATTAAGGGTTCTTTGATAGAGAACCTACCTAGACCCATTTTCCTAGTATCAATTTGTTCCTTTATTTTTGGTCAAAGAGTCAAAGTTATGATCATTTTCAAGAAAAGTATAACCTATTATCCAACAATTTTTGGTGACTATACTAGGGATTTAAATAAAATTCTAATGCTTTAATTTTCATTATCTAAAATCAATAGGTTACTCCCTAAGGATAGAGGATGGTGACTATGGATGGAGGACCTACTTTCTTTGATCTAGGAAGGTCTAGTATAACTCAATGACCATGCCAAATTCAAAAACTAGAGGAAGGTCAAGGCCTAAACCTACTCTCTAAGAACTCAATGAGACTACTCATAAGCTATTGGAACATCTCATGGCTCTATATAAATCAAGTATCTCCCATGTCATCGAAATGAATATCAGCATTTAAGATGGTCATCTTTCTACATCCACTAGTAGAATTGGCCTCATTTTTCGATGAAAATTGGTCAAACTTTGTAGTCATGTTTGTCAAATGATCTTAAAAAATTATTGTCCCTATTTTCCATGTCAAAAATTTGACCAATCATTTTTAACATTAGAATTTTGATGCAAAGTTTGGTAAAAGATGTTCTCCCTTGTTTGTGAGAGGATCTGTCAAACTTTTGACTAAACTTGCTCAAACTAGTTTCCTTGATCAACCATGATGCCAAACCCATAATGATATCTTGGTTGATTCTTTGGTCAAAATTTTAAAAAATATGATTTGTTGAAAAAAAATACTTGACGACAAATATCAAAATTAATCATCATTGGTATCTTCACTGTTGATGAATTTGGATATTTATTTTTAGCTAATTTTAGTTTAAAGATATGTTAGTTTTAGCTTTGATATTTACCTTCATTGTAGATCTAGAATGATGGGATGATACTCTATGGTATAGGTATTAACAATGAAGTGTTGAGTAAAATAAAAGAGACAAGAAACTTTCATCCAGGAGTAGCCGGGGTGTAAGAGCAATCTTGCATCACCCAAAAAATATTGTTGCTTTCAATCTTTTCTATTTTAATAAGGACTAGTAGATACGGTGGTTACTATTTATGGGAACTTGCTATTTTTAGTCAGTTTTTCATACGAGTTTGGAATATTCTCATTTTCTACATGAAGGTTCATTTTAGAGTTATAATCCTACCATAAAAATGTCATTGATCTAGTTTATGTATTGAAGAAGCTATTTCAGATTTTTAGTGGAAAATTTGTAGAAAAATATACATCCTCACCATTGGAGGCCTTAGAGTGCTCAAATGAGGTCCAAAAATTGGATGGAAGGGAACTTTTACAGTTCTAAGCCTATAGATCATGAGTTGGGATATCTAAAAAGTGTCTACAATAGCCAATGAGAGAAATGGTTCATGAGTTATGGCCTTCCAAAGTTGGGATACCAAAAATATTTAAAATAATTGTCAAAGATGTATTTGGATAACTCTATATATATATTGTTAGGGTTTATTGACCCTAGGTATTAAGTTTCAATGTCTAGGACATTCCCATCTGGAATAAAATTTTCTATTTAAGAAAGACCCAAACATTCTCCAAAATAGCTCTGGGTGATAGTTTGTAATATATTGTACTTGTGAATTTAATAATTTTACATTTATGACACAAATAAGAATCCCATATTTGTTCTTACATTTGTTGTTGTTTCTATTATGGTTTATGGTACTAAGGGAAGCACCCTTCATCAAGTGGTATAAGAGCTAGTGTTCTTGAGTGTGTGGATAGATCGCTGACTGTGAAGTAGTTCACACCAGGATTGTTGTTTGGGCTAAGTGTGTAGATAGATTGTCAATTGTGAGATAGTTTGCACTAGGATTTCATCAAAAGCTTGAAGATGCCTCCAAGAAGAGAGCATGGTGGAAGAGCTAGAGGTGATACATCTAAGGGTTTTAGAGCCCTCCAAATAAAAGTACAAGCATTGGAAAGAAAATGCAGAGAAGAATAAATCTTCTCATAAGAGATGAAAGCAATGAGGAGGAAAAGATAGAGGTAAATGTTGAAGCAGATGCAGTTCTAAACCGAATGGAAGAGAAGATTTTTAGGGCCATCTCTAAGATGGGAAAAAGACCTAAGATTGAGGTTCCCACGTTTTTCAATAAATGTTAAGTCAAAGGAGCTGATTGATTGTATCAATGAATTAGAAGAGTACTTTGAGTATGAAGATATTGAGGATCCCAATAGGCTCAAGTTTGTGAAGCCAAAATTGAAGGCACATGCCAAGATCTAGTAGTAGGATGTTCAGTTAGAGTGAAATAAAAAGGGAAAGGAAAAAATCACTAGATGGGAATGGATGATAGCTAAATTGAAGAGACAATTCATTCTTCTAGATTATGTGCTTGATCTAGTGAAGAAAATGCTAGGGTTGAAGCAAGCAAGAAAATTTGTTCAAGAGTATACCAAAGAATTCTACCAAGTTCTAATTATAATGTATCATACAGAAGAAGATAAGGAGAAAGTTTTCCATTGTCTTAGTGGGTTAAGGCTAATTATTCAGGACAAGTTGTATCTTGTTTGAATGAACAGTATTGAGGAGACATACTAGTTTTCCCTAACAGTTGAGGAGGAACTGAGCAAGAAATTTGACAATAAGAATATTGAAAGAGGCTACAGTGTAAGATCTGGAATATAATATTATGATGGCCATAATGATCATAAGAAGAACAAGGATGAGCCTAGAGGTAGTAGTCAGAACTAGAGTGGGAACAATTCCAATCATTTCCTTGATTAGAACAATAGATATCAAAGAGGAAGAGGAGGATTTTGTGGGAAATGTTCTCACTACAAAGTAGAAGGGCATAGAGCATTTGAATGATCCCTTCACCAAGGGAGGAAAAATCAAAGAACAAAAGGCCAGGCTAGAGTTATACATGTTAATGAAGATGTTAGATCCTCACATTCTAAAGATGCTAAAAGAGGAGAAGTTCTAGTTAAAAAAAGAGTCCTACTAAGTGGTAAGACTGAACTTGATCAAAGAAGGAGCTTATTTTTCACAAGGTGTTGATATGATGTAGGAGTATGTTGGGTTTCATTGTAATCCTACACCCTTTGTTCATTTAGTTAGATATTGCCAAGAAACAATTTTTAATTGATGCTAAGTGATTTCTTTCGTTGCTAAGTTCCTTTGGATGCCAAGTCATTTCTTTGGTTTTCGAGTGATTTCTTTGGTTGCTGAGTTCCTCTACTTGTCAAGTCATTTATTTTGGTTGCTAAGTGATTTCTTTGGTTACTAAATTTCTCTGGATGCCAAGTCATTTCCTTTGGATGTTGAGCATTGGTGGATGTCGAGTTTGTAGTTTGTGCTGAGTGATTTCTATAGATGTCGAGTGCCAATATTTTGTGAAGCCTTGATTGGCCAAGTTGTTTATGTCTAGTTCTAGTTTGGGCCAACTTTGCATGCATTTAATTTTGGTATAGGTATTTAATATTTTTGTGAGATGACTTGTGGCTTTTCTATGTTCTAGAAACTTTTGTAAGTTGTTTTGGAAAGTATTTATAGAGGTCTTGAGTAGAGTTTTAGAGGAAGGAAGAGGGAGATAGTTAAAGGATATACTAAAAGGATGAGATTGTGAACTAAAAGTTGGATCGTGAATCTGGAATTGGTATTTTGTAATTAGTCATAACCTAGAAGGCCTTACAACTAGGCATGTATGCTGAATATTTGAAGAATCAATAAAGTATTTTCCCTTCTCCTCTTTGTGGTTAATGTTCTCCTATTGGTTTCCACTGTGTCAACTCTAGGTAGGGTGGTTTGGGTAGCTAGGTGTGCCTTTGGCCCTAGTTTACTCTTTTCCCTCTATGTTAGGTTGAATTAGAGCTTGTAGTTCATCCTAGTGGTGATTGGATCCTATAGAACCCTATTCTAGATTTTGTTATAGGGTGGTATATCTATGGATTTGACCTATAAATTGTAGATGGTTATGATCTTGTATGAACCTAATTAGTAAAGATGGTTCATAGTAAAGGAAATTCTGATAATGCAATATTAGATACATTGAGATAAATTGCAACCAGATTAGATGTTGTGATGTCCTAGAGGAGAGGAGCACATCTTGATGATGTAAGTGATGATGAAGTAGTAGCACCAAACCCTAATATTGAACCAAAAGAAGATCAAGATGAAGCAAGGTTTGAAAGTTTTTTCTAGAGAAAATTCAAAGCCTACTATGGAAGTTGTTCCTTCTGACAAAAAATTGGATAACAATGCTGTGTTGGATTGGATCTTAGATATCGAGAAGTTCTTTGAGTATGAAAGCACTCTGGATAAGAGGAAAGTGAAAATTGTAGTTACTAGGTTGAAAGGACATGCCTCACTATGGTGGGAGCATTTGAAAACTGATAGATAGAGAAGAAGTAAGGAGAAGATTAGAACTTGGGTAAAGATGGTGAACAAGGTGAAGAAAAAATTCCTTCCTACTGATTACCAAGTTAGCTTGTTGAGAAAGATGTATAATTTGAGGCAAAGAGACATGAGTGTGAAAGACTATACTAAGGAGTTCTATAGGTTAGACATCAGATCTTGACACGTGGATGATGATGTTAAGAAGATTGTAAGGTATCTAAATGGATAGAGATCTAGGATTCAAAATGAAATAAGTTTTTTTAAGTTTGAAAGTGTGGAAGAAGCATATCAATATGCCTTGAAAGATAAGGAGATATTGACAAGGAAATAGGAACAAAGACAAAGAGGTAGAGGTGGTAAATTCAAGAGAGGAAGAGGTAGATCTTATGGAGAAGGTAGCAGATTTGACAATTTTATGCAAGATAAGGGAAAATTTGAATGGAAGAATGATGACATGGATAAGACCAAGTGGAGAGGTGCTAGTTTTTACTAAGGAGATATCGGATCTTAGCACGGAAGAGGTAATTCTTATTCCAAAGGGAGTTTTCATGGTAATTTTTTCAAATATGGTAAAGGAGGACATATATATTTTGAATGTAGATCCTCTAAAAGTAGGTAGGGTAATATAAATGCTATGATTCAAGAGGACATTAAGAGTTCACCATGTGGATCTGAGGCTGGAGAAAAATATGATGGTGAGAAGAACCTTATGTAATAAGGGAAGTGATGAGGAACCTATTTTAAGGAGAAGTCTTTTCAAGACAAGATGTAATATGGCTGGGAAATGTTGCAAGGTAATCATTGACAGTGGAAGTTCAAAAAATTTAGCATCAAAAGAGCTAGTTACAAAGTTGTAGCTATAGAGGCTGAAGCATCCCAAACCCTATGATGTTTTATGGATCAAAGATGAGCATAAGATATTAGTAAGTGATTAATGCCTTGTGAAGTTCAAAATTGGATATTAATTTGATGAATTCTTGTGTGATATTATGCCCATGGACTATTATCATATTTTTTTGGGTAGACCTTGATAATATGATAGATATGTTGTGCATGATGGAAGATTTGATCAATATACTCTTTGGGTGAATGGGAGGAAACAAATATTGCTACCTTTGATTGAAAGTTCAGATGAGGTTAGTTATACTACAATAAAAGTTTGCATGGTAAATGGAAAGCAATTTGAAAAGGAAATAAAGAAGAATCAATTTTGTTTTTCTATAGTTCCTAGAGGACTGAGTGTTAGTAGTAATGACCAAGTAATAGAAGCTAGTAATGACCAAGTGACAACATATAGTGGTAGATAAGTACTAGAAGAAATTGTAGAATTGTTGAATGAGTACAAAGATATTATTTATGAGAATATTCTTGATGGTTTACCACCTACAAAAAGTATAAGTCATTGTATGGATCTGATTCTTGGAGCTAGTTTTCCAAACAAAGCACCATATAGATTGACACCTATAGAGAATGAGGAACTTAATGTAAGAAAACTTGACAAAAAGAATATAAATGTTTCCACATAACCTATAATAGATATGTAATTAAAATCCACATGCAAGAGAATAGACAACATACCCAAAAAATGTGACACAAGATATACCTTGAGAAACCCTCATTGAGGGAAAAACCTAGTCTCCAAAAGCATCCATCACCATGTATTATTCAGCAAAAAATACCATTGCAATACAACCATGGAAGCCTTCAAAGCCATAGCCACCATCGAGAAAACTATGTGAACAAGCATGAATCCACACATCCCATGCCATGCTTTCAACCTTCACAAATGCTCCCTTGGCTAACCTATGAAGCCTTGTCTTGCTCGACTCTTGCCTTTTTCACACTCTTACTCTACAACAACTACCCTTGTGGCTACTTATATAGTTGCAAGTTCCACAAAACTACTAAGTGGTATTACATAAACCATGTGCTAAAACCATGTGCTACCTAACCCACTAACCCCACATTTAATATTGGGCATTTAATTCTTTTCCCCAATATTAAATAATTACATGAAATATTTTCACAATGCTACAATACAACTCATCAAAAATATTCCATGGGAATCTTTATATGTTGCACATCCATCTAAGCACAACATTACATAATAAAATAAAATAATAAAATATAACAATATTATGCAATGTGTGCAACACCCATTATCTCAACAATCTCCCACTTGTTGTATACATTGCATAGGGTCAATCCGTAGCCACATAAATGAACAAGGGAAAAATTCCTCCCAAGCACATCCACCATCATGGATCAAAATACACCAAGTGCTCCATCCTTGTTCTTGCAACAAAATCAAAGTATCCAACATCTTAAACATGAATGATCTCACCTCGTATTATGCCACTGCCACTGTACATACATAGAAACCATCCAAAGAGAAAGCCACCCAACCTATCACATTAGAAGATCATAAAATCCTGTAACAAATGAAACTCCAAGCACAAAAAAAACCTGATCCAAAGGTAATCACATGTATACATAGTTTTCAAAATATCCATGGCTGAAATAGCACCCATAGCAAGTGCCAAACCCATCCAACTATCCATACCTCCAGAGGTATGCCAAGTGAATCTCATATCATCAACATGTCTAATCTATAACCTATAATCACAAGGCTCAAGAGCAATACCTGCCACATATATACCAAGAAGCTCCCACTGCAAAAGATAATGTCATATCTATAACGAATCCACTCACAACATCTCAAAGAAGTGAATCCATGTAGTATTAAGGAAATCCACAATACATAAATTGATATCCTGCAAGAACAACTCTCATAACAAGTCTCCAATAGTCTCCCAAGTTCTCCATAACCAATAGAGGAAAGAGATAAAGGAATAACCATGTCATCTCTCACATGACATACATGAGCACAAACCAGTGATCACAATCTCCATCCAATCTCAAATCCAATGTAGGGGAAACTGAACATCCAAGAAGATAACCAAGACAGGAGAAAACATGCAAATCATAACCTATATCATGTCCTTCTACACACACCTCTAGATTTAAATTGTGCAAGTATGATCTCCTCCATTAAACCCCAACAAGAAGCCTCAAAAACACCCATACCATATAACTAATCATGGATGTAAGCCTCTCATAAGAAGACCAAACTCAATAAACTATTCCTAATCCAAGGAAAATGCCCAATATGAAACCATCTCCCAAACTCAACCAGCATAACAACATATGCACATGGAGATAACCAATGCTTAACCATCTCTCAAATGAACCCTCCAGAACTAACTCATGTACCATAGCTCAAGATCCATATCCATGATAGACAAGAATAAATATAATGCAACTAAGAAAAATAATGTGCTATACCTCTAAAGTAGCAAAATGTTGAGTAGACCAAGAGTGGAGAATGAGAATGCTCATCAAGATACCCAAGTCTCTAACCAAGACTCATCTAAGAACAATCTACTCTCAAGTCCATATTAGGTGACTACCCCTCAGACTTCCTACTGAAACCATCAACCATCTCAACAAATACTTCTCTAATCAAAGAGAAATTAACATCACCACCATCTCTAAGTATCCATGAGCACCTATAACCAATCAATCCATGCCAACTCCAAATGCAACATAGCAATAACATGAAGTATCCAACTTATGATTAGTGTACTCAATACCAAGAAACTAAACCAAGATCAATGTCAAAGTTCCAACCATGGCCTCAAGAACATAAACATGACAACATGATCTAACCATCTCAATCAAAGAGATAATATGCTCCACATGAACATACTATAACATGTCACAACTCTAAATGTGTATCAAGAGTATACCATGACATAATAATGAAACCATCCTCATACCAAGGATAACATGCAAAATAAAAACATAAACCATACCTTTGCCAAGAACCTTGTGAGTCCTCAAGATACAACCATCTCCAAACACCATGAAGATAACCAAGAACTCCATGAGCCCTCTGTATATGAGAAATGTTAGTATGCTAATACAAACCAAATTTAAATAAAGCTACTACAAACTAAACAAAATTGATAAACTTCAAGATAAACTAAGATGAACTCTCAATTGAGAATATGAGCCATTAATGGACTCTCTCAATGAGAAGCTCTCTTGTTGAGTGTCTTTGTCTAAAAAGATAGGATGTATGCTCAAGCTTATGCTTCAAAAAGGGCTTCAAATGGAGTTGGAATTTGGGTGTGAGTGTATGGTTTTGATGTAAAATGGCTTCTTAAAATGGTATTATGACTTTACTTCATGGATTGTGTTATTTTGCAAAGGGGAAGGATCCAATTTATAGGAAAGAGGCTTAAGGGATTGAGGGCTAAGATGTAAGGATGGGAAAAAGCTCATGGAGGGCTCATATTACATGAGAGGAGAGCACATTGATTGTGCTTCCTTACAGTCAATCAGGAAATGACACATGTCATAGGCTGAGAGGATGGAGGAAAGGGGAAGGATGAGTCAAGAAAGGAGGCTCAAGGGATAAAATCTTCATAAAGACCCTCATAATGGCTTGTAAGAGCAATAAAAGGGCTTGGAAGAGTCATTTATGGCCTAGTGGGCTTCATAAAGTTTTATGGTTGGGATATTTTGAAGGAGATGAGAGGAATTTTGACTTGGGCTTGATTAGGAAGGTTTTAAGCTTGCTTAGGATTGTGAAAATGATTAGAGGATGGATTGGGATGGTTTAGGATTAGCTTAGGGATAGGCAAGTGGATGGCATTTAATGAGGGTGGGTGAAGGAGGAGATATTTGTTAACTTTGGCTTGGGTTAGTAAGTCTTAACCCATGTTTAGAGAATGTGACAAGGTTAGGAGGGGATTAGGATTAGGTTTAAAGACATCTTCTAGAAGAGTCTAGACTTTGGATGAGGATAAAGACTTTCTAGAATAGTCTAGAATTTCCTAGGATGAGGATGAAGACTTTCTAGAAGAGTCTAGAACTTCCTAGGATGAGGATAAATTAGATTTTTAGGAAATAAATAAAGTTTTATTTATTTCAAGGGTTTGGGTTGAGGAGATATTTATTAAAACTTTTTTAATAAACATGAGGATTAATATTTAATCTTAATTAAATATTTTGAGTTGGGATTAGGGGTAAGAAATGATGGGATTAGCCTTTAATCAAAATTAAAGAAGGATTAGAAGATTTTGGAAGAGATTAGTGGTCTTAAGGAAATTGGCCAAGTTTTGGGCAAAAAATAAACTTTTTATTTATTTTGGATTTTTTGGTCAATTTATTAATTAAATAATTAATAAATAAGGAAATAATGTTTAAATAGGATTTAAACATTTTTGGGAGGGATTCCTTAATTAAATATTTTTAATTAAGATAAAGGGATTTAATGGCATAAAAATAAATGAATAAATTAATTAATTAATTAATTAATGATGATGTCATCAGGGACTTTTTTTAGAAAATAAAAACACTTTATTTTCTAAAGGTTTTTAGGTGTCTACACCCTGAAGATCTAACCATCTTCACAAACCATGAAGATAACAAGTGTACCATGCAAATGTCAAAGATGCTTCTATAGCAACAGGATCTAAGACAAACCTCGAACATCTGCAAACACTCAATAAATATATCAATTCCAAGAAATCACACTCAACTATGGTACCAATTCTCCCATGAAATCATAAAATCCATCTCCTATATGAAGATCCAAACCAAACTAGGAACTAATCCTCCACTGTCACCCCATCACTGTCACAAGCTCCCACTAAACCATGTATCCAAGCTATACATGACATAATGAAAAAAAAAATCCATCCTCTGACCATGAGAGTCAACCAAGGCATCAAACCATCGAAGAACTCAAAGTGCACATCATGAGCTCCTCAAAAGAAAAAAAAAACCGTGATTCTCAACCAAGAAGATATACCACCATAACTGAATAAAAAATCCAAACTAGTGATCATCAAGGATGTACCTATATAGCCAATCATGTCATGCCAGAATCTATGACACCATGATCACATCCATGAACCGAACATCTGGCTCTCAATATGTCCAACCTATCGGCATAAAATAGTCAACCACAATCTTTCACCATCACTATACCTGGTAACAACATCTCACCCCTTCTACATGAAGAATAAAATTAGAAAATCATGTGACTCAGGGCATAGGCAACCCAAATCCAAGCTACCAATCTGAATATGCATCAATAATAAAAGACGAATGGGAAAATACAACCCATAACCAAGCCATAAATGCAACCTATAAGTATAGACCACTTACAACACTACACAAATTGTAAATCTGACAAGTCATCATACATATCCAAATCAAACACTAATAACTATATCATCATGAGACCAATCTGAAATATGACTGAGTATATAGTGACATCAAATCTTAAATCTCTAATGCCATAAACTTACAATGTTACCATAGTCAAAATATATCTATAAACTATTTATATCAATATATCACCAAATAGATCATGCCAAACCTACACCAAATCTGAACCAATGTGTAGAGCTCTCCAAGAACTTTTCGTTGACTACTCGAAGTCCAAAATTTGACTCTGTATGCCCAAGTTATGCACTAATCTATGCTCAAAATAAATAACATCTAACTTTAGGGCTCCTAAAACTTGAAAAAATATCAAAATCATAGAACCAAAACTACACTATGTTGTAGTGCTCTAAATTAGCTTTCTAACGCCTATAAGAACTCTCAAATCCAATATTCTGAGAAAAAGTTATGGCCATTTTACTAAGATAGTCTTCTTACAATTTTCAATGTGATTTTTTATTTTTAATTTGTTTTTGTGATGAAAATTTTGACGGGATTAAATTTGATGGCCATCATGGGCCGAAATCAAAAAACTCTTTCATTTCCTTTGAACATGGCCAAACTAAGGCATCTTATATATCAAAATTTATGGAAATGTCGACCCGGAGCCAATGGTGAGGTCTATTTTTACCTAGGAGGTCATTTCTGCAAGCTCCCCCTTAAAACCCTCATTTTAAATGAAACATCCAAAAAACCCTTTTGTCCAGCAATTTCACATGCCCAAAATATTTCAACATCCCATCATAATAGCAAATCCAAAACCCTTAGATCTACAATAAATCACTCATACAACTTGCCCTTTTCTTTTATCCTCTCATGCATTCCCATCAATTTAATCTAGGGTTACAATAATAAAACCATAGCTCTGATACCACTTGTAAGGAAACTTGGCAAAAACAATATAACCATTTCCACATAAACCATAATAGATATGCAATTAAAATCCACATGCAAGAGAAAAGACAAAATACCCAAAAAATGTGACACAAGATATACCCTGGAAAACCCTCATTGAGGGAAAAATCCAACCTCCAAAAGCATCCATCACCTTGTATTATTCAACAAAAAATACCATTGCAATACAACCATGGAAGCCTTCAAAGCCATAGCCACCACCGAGCAAACTATGTGAATAAGCATGAATCCACACATCTCACGCCATGCTTTTAACCTTCACAAATGCTCCCTTGGCTAACCTTTGAAGCCTTTTCCTGCTCGACTCTTGCCTCTTTCACACTCTTACTCTACAATAACTACCCTTGTGGCTGCTTATATAGTAGCAAGTCCCACAAAAAAACTAAGTAGTATTACATAAACCATGTGCTACCTAACCCACTAACCCCACATTTAATATTGGGCATTTAATTCTTTTCCCCAATATTAAATAATCACATGAAATATTTTCACAATGTTACAATACAATTTATCAAGAATATTCCATAGAAATCTTTACATGTTGCATGTCCATCTAGGCACAACATTAAATAATAAAATATAACAATATTATGCAATGTGTGCAACACCCATTATCTCAGCACTTAATAAGCAAGTGCATAAAATGTTGGAGAGAGGATTGATTAGAGAATGTTTGAGTCAATGTGTTATACCTGCTATATTAGCAAATAAAAAGAATGGAGAATGGAGAATGTGTACTGATTTTAGAACCATTTAAAAGATCACAATGAAATATAGGCTTCCTATGCAAAGGATAGATGACATTATGGACTGTTTGAGTGGAGAAAAGTATTTTACCAAGATTGATTTGAAGAGTGGCTATCATCAAATCAAAATTAGAGAAGGTGTTGAATGGAAGACTACTTTTAAGAAAAAAGATGGTTTGTATGAGTGGTTGGTTATGCCTTTTGGTTTGACTAATGCACCTAGTCCCTTCATGAGGTTGATGAATGAAGTTCTAAAAAGATTCTTGGAGAAGTTTTTGATTGTTTATTTGGATGATATTTAGATATTTAGTAAGACTAAAGAAGAACATCTTGAGGATATCAGGAAAGTATTATAGAGATTGAAAGAAGAAAAGTTGTTGATTAATCTAAAACAGTGTTTTTTTTTATGAAAAAAGAGATTGTGTATTTGGGATTTTTGATTTCTGTTGATAGTTTGAAGATGGATCCTAAGAAGGATAAAGAAATTTTGGAATGGCCTACACCTAATAATGTGGGTGAGGTAAGATCATTTCATGCTTTGGCTAATTTTTAGAGAAAGTTTATAAATATTTCAGTGTTTTTTCCAATGCTATGAGAGATACAATGAGAGGAGCTAAAAAGGAATTTAAGTGGACACATGGAGCTAATAGGAGTTTTGAGACTTTGAAACAAAAGGTTATTGAATTACTTTTATTGGCTTTGCCTAATTTCAATAAAGTATTTCAAGTTGAATATGATGCAAGTGGTAGTGCAATAGTAGTTGTATTGAGTCAAGATGGTAAACCTATTACTTTCTTTAGTGAAAAGTTGAATGATGCTAAAAGTAAGTATTCTATATATGATCAAGAATTTTATGCTATTGTTCAAGCCTTGAAAAATCAAGACATTATTTAATTCGTAAGGAGTTTGTGTTGTATACTAATCATAAAGCTTTACAGTACTTGGGAAGTCAACATAAATTGAATCAAAGACATATGAAGTGGGTTGAGTACTTGCAAAATTTTACATTTGTGATCAAACATCAGAGTTGAGTTACTAATAGAGTTACTAATTCATTGAGTAGAAGATGGATTTTGACTAAAATGAATGTTGAAGTTCTTGGTTTTGATGAAATGAAAGAGTTGTATGATGATGATCCTAATTTTTGTGAGGTGCGGAGAGAGTGTAGAGTGCCAAATTTGATAGATCACATAAGTACAATGAGTATTTCATTCAAGAAGGTATGTTGTTCAAAGGTATTCAGTTGTGTATTCCTAAAAGTTCTATGAGGTTGAATCTGATTAAGGAAAAGCATAGTGGTGGATTGATTAGACATTTTGGAATTGATAAGACATTAAATTTTCTAAAGGAGAAGTATTATTGGCTACAATTGTATAATGATGTTCAGAAATTTTTAAAGAGTTGAGGGGTTTGTCAAGTTGCAAAAGGAGTGAGTCAAAATACTAGTTTATATACACCTATTACAGTTCTTGAGAAACCTTGGAGTGACATCCGAATGGATTTTATTCTTGGATTTCCTAAGATGATGAAGGGGTATGATTGTAATTTTGTTTTGGTGGATAGATTTTCTAAGATGGCTCATTTCATACCATATAAGAAGACATCAGATGCATAGCATGTTGCTAAACTTTTCTTTAAAGAGATTGTGAGATTGTATGGATTACCAAAAAGTATTATTTCTGACAGAGAGAATAAGTTTGTTGGTTACTTTTGGAAGACTTGGTGGAAGAAGATAGATACTGAATTGAAGTTTATTTCTATAGTCCAGGCATAGACAAATGGATAGACAGAGGTTGTGAATAGAAGATTGGTTAATATATTGAGATGTTTAGTTGGAGATGAGCTTAGTAATTGGAAAATGGTATTGGCAAAAGCTGAGTTTGCATATACTAATTCTATGAACATGAGTATAGGAAATACACCTTTTTAGATTGTTACCAAAATGAATCCTGAGGGAGTATCAAAGTTGCAAGATCTTACTAGTGAAGAGAAGAGAAGTGCTACATGAGAAGAATTTTCTAATTTTATGAAGTCCTTGCATAAGGAAGTGAAGTTTAGCTTGAAACAATGTAATCAAAAATACAAAGAGAATGCTAATAAGTCTAGAAAAATTCATGATTTTCAAGTTGGTGATGAGGTGATGGTTCATTTGAAGAGAAGAAGATTTTCAGTTGGTATATATAGTAAATTGAGAATGAAGAAGTTTGGACCTTGTTAAATCTTGAAGAAGTTTGACAGTTGTAATGCTTATGAAGTTGAGTCACCTAATGATTTGGATATATCTCTCATATTCAATGTTTCTAATTTGTATAAGTACCATGAGTCAAATGATGAAATTGCTATACTTGATGATTATCCAAAGAAGAAAACTGAAGAGGTTGAATATATATTGAATCAAAGAATTGGTAAGGGTAAAAGAGGAATAGATTACTATGAGTATTTGGTAAAGTGGAAGAATAGCCCAATTGAAGATGCTACATGGATTTCTCAATCTAAGTTGGATTCAACTCATGTTTTGACCCTTGGATGACTTAGGAGAATCATTTCTTCTAACCCTAGTTGTCTGATCCAAGACCATCTTGGGTTTCATTGTAATCCTATACCTTTTGTTTTTTTTTTAGATATTGTCGAGCACCAATTTTTAGTTGATGTCAAGCGATTTCTTTGGTTTCCTAGTTCCTTTGGATACCAAGTCATTTCTTTGGTTGTCAGGTGATTTATTTGGTTGCCAATTTCCTTTAGATGTAGATTCATTTCTTTTGGTTGCCAAGTGATTTCTTTGGTTGCTAATTTTCTTTGGATGTCAAGTTATTTCCTTTGGATGTTGAGCATTGGAGGATTTTGAGTTCATATTTGGTGCTAGGTGATTTTTGTAGATGTCAAGTGCCAGTCTATCTCTGGTTCCAGTTTGGGCCAACTTTGCTTATATTTAATTTTGGTATAGGTAGTTAATATTTCTATGAGTAGACTTGTGGCTTTTCTATGTTCTAGAAACTTTTGTAAGCCATTTTGGCAAGTATTTATAGAGGTCTTGGGTAGAGTTTTAGAGGAAGGAAGAGGGAGATAATTAAAGGATAGACTAAAAGGATGAGATTGAAAACTAAAAGTTTGATCATGAATCTGGAATTGGTATTTTGTAATTGGTCATAACCCAGAAGGCCTTAAGGTTGGGCACGTATGCTGAGTATTTGAAGAATAAATAAAGTATTTTTGCTTCTCCTCTCTATGTTTATTGTTCTCTTTTTGGTTTCTATTGTGTCAACTCTAGGCAGGGTGGTTTGAGTAGTTGGGTGTGCCTTTGGCCCTAGTCTACTCTTTTCCCTCCTACATCAAGATGTGAAGATACGTGTTCTGATGTGATCATTGATGGTGGAAGTACTAAAAATATGTTGTAAAAAATGATGGTCACAAAGATAAGGCTAAAGAGGCAGAAACATCTACATCGATACCATATTTCTTGGGTGCAAGATGACCACAAGGTCAAGGTCAATGAGTAGTTCTTAGTGAAGTTCAAGATTGGAAGCTACTAAGATGAGGTACTATGTGACATCATACCTATAGACATATGTCATATCTTGTTCGGTAGGCCATGGCAATTCGACAAGAATGATTCACACAATGGGTGAGAAAATATCTACACTCTAACCAAGGATAGAGTGAAGCATAAGTTGAAGTTGCTAAAGGAGAAAGAAGAAAAAGTATTGAGCATTTCCAGAATATGTTTTATTGATGGAAAAGGGTTTCCCAAAGGTATGAAGAATGAGCATATGTATTTTTCTATAATTCCAAAAGATAGTAAAGTTGAAGTAGATGAGGAATCTACATAAGTTACAAATATGTTGGGAGTGTTTTATGATATTGTATCAGATAATGTACCTGATGGATTGCCCCCAATGAAAAAGATTAGTCATTAGATAGATTTAGTTCTAGGAGATAGTTTTCTAAACAAGGAAGTGCATAGAATGATACCAATAGAAAGTGAAGAGTTGATTAGACAAGTTCATGAGTTGTTATAGAAGGGGTTGATTTGAGAGAATCTAAGTCCATGTGTTGTACTAGCCATACTAGCACCAAATAAGAATGAAGAATGGAGGATGTGCATAGATTATCATTCTATCAACAAGATCACAATCAAGTATGGATTTCCATTGGCAAGGATGGATGAATTATGGAATATTTTCATGGGGCTGAATATTTTACTAAGATAGATCTAAATAGTCAATACCATTAGATTTGTATCATAGAAGGTGATAAGTGGAAGACCACTTTCAAGGAAAAAAGGATTGTATGAGTGGTTAGTCATGCCTTTTGGGAAAACCAATGTATCGAGCACTTTCATGAGGCTCATGAATTAGGTAATAAAGGAATTTTTGGGTAAGTTTTTCATCATTTACCTAGATGAAATTTTGATCTTTAGTAATACATTGGAGGAGCATTTGATCCATATTTGCAAGGTACTTGATAAGTTGAGGAAAGAAAAGTTGCTAGTAGTAAGCTTGAGGAAGTATATTTTTGTAAAGAATGAGTTGGTGTACCTAAGATTTGTAGTCTCACTAGAAGGTCTATAAATAGACCTAGAGAAAGTGAAGGCTACCCTTGAGTGCCCTACTATGAGGAGTGTGACAAAGGTAAGATGTTTTCATGGACTGGCTAGTTCTTGCAAAATGTTCATAAAAGGATTTAATAGTATTCATGGATCCTTGACTCAAACAATGAGAGGGTATATGAAAGAATTTAAGTGGACTTTAGGAGATTATAAGAGTTTTAATTTTTTGAAATAGAAAGTTTCTGAGCAACCTTTTTTAACACTTCCATATTTTAACAACATGATTCAAGTAGACTATGATGCTAGTGGTATTGCAATAGGAGCTATTTTGAGGCAAGAGGGTAGACCTATTGTTTATTTTAGTGAAAAGTTGAATGATACAAAAGGAGAATATTCTATTTATGATTAGGAGTTTTATGCTATAGTTGAAGCACTGAAGAAGTAGATAGATGATCTTCTTCATAAGGAGTTTATTATGTATACTAGTCATCAAGATTTGCAATATTTAAATAGTCAAGGAAAATTAAACCAAAAGAATTTGAAGTGGGTTGATATTTTGTAGATTCATACGTTTGTTTTCAAACACAAGAATGAGAAGTATAACAAAGTTGTAGATTCTCTTATTAGAAGACAACTTTTTCTGATAGAAACATAGATAGAGGTGGTTGGGTTTAAGGAACTTAGTACTTTCTATCTAGATTATCCTAATTTTGGTGAAGTGTGGAAGGCTTGTACCCAATTATTACTCTTGATAGGACAAAGTGTTTGGATTTCATGATCTGAGATAGTATGCTATTAAAAGGAAGCAAGTTGTGCATTTTAGGAAGTTCAATAAGAGAGAATCTTATGAAGGAGAAGCATAATGTAGGATTAGATGTAGATATTGGCATAGATAAAACTATAGCTTTGGTTATTGAGAATTATTACTAGCCATAGTTATAACAAGATGAGAAGAAGTTTGTACATAGTTGTAAAGTATGTCAAATGGTAAAAGGAGTGAACTACAATATAGGACTGTAACAACCATTAAGTATACCAGAGAAGCTATGGGATAATGTCAACAAGGATTTTTTTCTTTGATTACCATGGAAACATTGAGGGCAGCATTCTACGTTTTTGGTGGTTGGAAGGTTTTCAAAGATGACACATTTTATTCCATGTAAGAAGACTAGTGATGTTGTTCATGTGGTGGAGTTTTTTTTCTAGAGAATTGGTGAGACTACATAGCCTACCAAAGAGTATAGTTTCAAATTGAGATACATAATTTGGTTGGAATTTCTAGCATATATTATGGAAGAAATTGAAGACAAAGTTGAAGTTCAACTAATCACATCATCTAGAGACTGATAGACAAATAGAAGTTGTGAATCAAAGTTTCAGAAATTTACGGAGATGTTTGGTTGGAGACAAACCAAAAGGATGGGATATGATTTTTCCATAGGCAAAAATTGCATATAATAAAATTCTCAAAAAGAGTATTGGTAAATGACCATTCTAGATTGTATATGGGAGTAGTCTTAGAAATGATTCTAAGTTGAGGTAGTTGGATAAAGGAGAGATAAGTAGTGCTGAAGTAGAAGAATTTGTTGAACATTTGAAGAACATCCATGAGGATGTAAGGAAGAACATTATAAAGAGGAATACATATTATAAGGCTAAGTTAGATGTGAAAAGGAGGCATAACAAATTTTAGACTGAGATGAAGTCATGGTTCATTTGAGAAAGAAGCATTTTCTAGTGGGCACATATAATAAGCTTAAGATGAAGAATTTTTTACTATGCATGATAGTGAAAAGATATGATCCTAGAAATGCTTATGATTTGGAGTTGCCTACTAGATTGAGTATTTTTCCAATATCTAGCAATTTAGATTTGATAGAGTATTATGAAGGAGGTAAAGGAGATGAAGTTGCGGAAGAGAAATGGAGTATTCCAGTAGCTAGTCCAATAACAAAGGAGATTGAGGAGATAATGGATAGTCATGTTGAAAAAAGTATAGGGAAAATATTTTATGAGAAATACTAGTCAAATGAAAAGGAAGGCCACTAGACGATTCATCATGGCTAGGAAGGGAGGAGGTTAACCATCTTGGTTTTCGTTTGAACACTTGAGACACAATAGAGTCACTTCTCAAATTACCATGGGTGTCTAATGCAAGAGCATCCTGGGTTTAAGAGGAATCTTGCAATACCTAATTATTTATTTTAGTCTTTTCAATTTTAATAAGGACTAGTAGACAGGGTGGTAACTATTTATGGGAGCTTGTTATTTTAGTAAGTTTATCATAAGAGCTCAAAATTTTATCTTTTTCTACATAAAGGTTCATTCTAGAGTTGTAATCCTACCATAAAAATCATATTGCTCGAACCTATGTATTAGAGAAGTTATTGCAGATTTTTCATATAAAATTTTGAAAAAAAATCTTTGGGCTCACCATTGGAGGCCTTAGAGTGCTCGAATGAGGTTCAAAAACCTAATGAAGAGGCACTTGCACAGTTCCTAGTCTGTAGATCAGCAGCTAGCATTTTTGGGAAGTGGTTATAATATCGAATTGGAGCAACAATTCATGAGTTATGGCCTTTCAAAGTTGGGCTACCAAAAATATCTAAAATTATTGTCAAATATGTATTTGGCCAAATCTATATGTATTGTTAGGTTATGTCATAGCTAAGTATTAATTTTCAATATCTAGAACCTTTCTGGGTGGCATAAATCTACTTATTTAGGAAAGCCCTAAATATTGTCTAGAACATCCCTAGGTGATAGTTCACAATTTGTCTTGCAAATTATTGTAATGAAGGCACCCATGTGGTTTAGCATGTTGTACTTGTGAAATTTTTAATTTTTCATTTCTGATGCAAATAAGAAGTCCATATTTTTTCTCGCATTTTCTTTTGTTTCTTTCCTTCTATTATGTTTTATGATATTAAGGGGAGCACCCTTCATCAACCTAACTACTATGTGACAATTCACATTGTAGTTGTCACAGTAAAATAGATAGGGTTGATTGTCTTTACTAGAATATTACTATATGAGGTAAATATTTCATTTGCTTTTTTGTTGCTCTACTCTAAATGTATACATGGAATATTTTCATTTCATATATTATCTTCTAGGGATTTTGTTTCCTTGGAGAGTGTTTAGCATTTTAGGTGGATATTTTCATTTCAAATATCATCTTCTAAGGTTTTTGTTTCCCTGGTGAGGGTTCAGCATTTTGGGTTTGTTCCACCCTCCCTTTATTTCATTTTTCCATTGAACATGATCTCTATATTTCTAGGCCAAAGTACACCTTCTCTATAATGAGAGAGAAGGGAGCGACGATGAATAAGTATTTATGTACTATTTGAAGAGGTCAAACTCTTTGAGGTTGCAGATAAATATTGGGTAACATGCACATAAATTTCCCTCTAAATTGAAATTAGATTGGAAATTTGTTCATCACCTAGTATCCAACATAGAAGTAGTACTACTTATTTGACACCAATTATATTAAATTATTCACAAAAGAATTGATAAGTGAAAATTTTAACTAATTGCTAACATTATAACACATCTAACTCTACACTATGGGTGGGTTTGATCCTATAGTCCAATATATACTATTTGCAATATTGCCAAGATAGATACTGAGCTTCTCTCGTTGCACTCCAATCTATAAAAAAAAAAAAAAAATGATTCTAGGAACTAGAATGTAAATTAAAGTTAAATAAAAAATTGGTAAATATCAAAATTATTTTGTACATGTGGCATAAGTATAAATTATGATTCAATTAGAATGGTAATTCTCTCTTCTAAATTACTTAGGTGCAATAAATTGGCACAAAATGATGCCAACATGTGTTTTACTTTCTAATCCTAATTCATTATCCCATGGACACTTCTAATATTTATAGAAGAAAATCAGATTTAGAAGAAAACTTGATATGTACATTGCCACTTTGAAAGATCTCATGTATGACTTTTCAAGCCTTTCAAAGTAATTTGTCTTGTAGGTTCCGCTCCTTCTAAATCATAATATGTTCCAATATTGTACTACAAAATTTTAACAAAGTTAGCATTTAGGACCAACATATGTTGGAAAAAGATAAGTGACAAGAATTTTACTAGAGTTGGAAATATAACAGGAAGAAGTCAACCTTTAGGCCCACAACCACACTTAATAGGTCCACTATATTTTTTCCTAGTTTTAAAAATATTGGCTTATACATGGAAAAGTTTGGCTTTGAATAAGTACTAGTCTCAGTTCTTGCAAGTGAATTTTTTTTATAAGTCATACTTCCCTCCTTATGATTGAAAATTAAGTATTTTGTTCACAACTACTATAAACATGGTAATCTATGTATACATTTACGAATAACACAAATAGTTCAATTAGACTTCAAATCATGATTTAATTTGAGAAAAGAAGTGCTATTGTAGAAGTGAACCCAACATGCTGAAATATCAAAGGGAAAAAGCATAAAAAATAGAATTCCAAAAGCTACGTAGTGGAACCTAGCCATTAAGGTAAATTGAAAATATAAATATCCATGAAATGGGGACTTGCTAATGAAAATATTATGATGATGAAGATGAATGTTATACATCAAGATGAGAATTAGAAAATGAAAAAGAATCATATTTTAATGTTACTTAAGAATTCAAACCATCAGCATAAACATCTGACAATGATATATTAAAATCTAAAAATATGCATAGGATAAACTCTAGGATAAGGGGGTCCAAAATGGTAGAACATAGCACATTCCAATAGATCTTATTCCAACAATCACAGTTGAAGAATCTACTAGGTTGAGTTTTCTTGATTTTTGAGTGTTATGGTCTTTGATAATTTTTAAAAAGTTTTTTTTTACCTTAGAAATACATTACGTACCATTAGCAAAGGTTTGGAATTAGTTGGAGTCAATTAGGATCAAAAAATACAAAAGTTATCATGTTTAGCAAGAAATTGCAAATATGCAAAAATGTAATTTTGGGAGAAGTTGTAAAAAATATCTCTTTGGACTTCAAATGTTTATAACCATCAAGATTTGGTTAGAATTGGTTGGGGAAGGTATTTAATACTTATTATGCCCCTTCCAAGAGAGATCATCAAGTTGTACTAAAGAATAAGTAGTTTATGAAAGTAAATACCCATTTTTCTCGAGAAAATTTTTCTTACATAGCTCTTTATAGATTGGTACAGATAGATGAAGTAGATGTGAAGTTGGATATCTATGTCACCTTTCAATTGCACTTGACTTTGTTGAATTTTATTGACTTTGGAGTTAGATATAGCAATTTCTCTGACTACAGATCTAAAACCCTCATTTCAAGGGTCTGATGACAAGAAATATCCATAACATGTAATTTCACCATTCAAAATTGATGCCCTTAAATGAATGAAAGTATTTATATTGTATTTTATGACTTCAAAGTTTTAGGATAGGAAAATCCCATTAGCCATTTCACACTTGATGCCCTAGGCTAAATATGACTATGCATTTAGCCTTAGAATGTGTTGTTTGAGAAAGTAATCAACAGAGGAGGATTGTATGTTAGATTTTATAGATGGAATAGTTCATTTTTGGTCTATAGAAGGTAATTAAACCAATATATCAGTTTTATAGAGGCAATCAATGACTTTCTAGCAAGCCCTAGCCTAATTTGATCACCTAGGTTAGAACATTATTTTTAGTTGCTTGTGTTTCTAGAGTCAAACCAATTGTTTCTATTTGGGGAAGAGTAAGGGCTATATCTAAACTTTCCAAGATCATCCCAAGAATCCTTGAAGCCATTTACTCAACCTTATTTTTAGAGAAGTCACTAGGAGAGACATCATCTACAAGTAGACCAAAAGCCACAAGTTTGCAATATAGGTAGTCATCCCTTAAATGAAGTTTTTGTTGATTGAAACAAGTAGAAAATCCCTATATTGAAATAGTATAGAAATCCCTAAGCTTTGCATCAACATATTGAAACCTATAGTTCCTAGAAGTGAATTATGATCCTAAAAGAAGGAAATTAGAAGTTGCATAGATAATGCTTCAACACATTGGCCCATATCATAAAATTGGATTGTAAAGAAGCTATGTTTTTGTAACTCTACATCAAAAACTAGTTCATGGAAGAATTAGTTCCATGCATAGAAGACTTATTTGAGAAATCCCTTGGAAAACATAAATTCAAGTTAGCTATTTGGTGTGCCAACAAGGTGTTGAAAGAGTTCAAAATTCACACCAATGCTTCTTTTACCAAAAACAACAAATTATTTTTTGTAAGCAACCTACCTAGCATCTAGTTAAACTTAAGAAGGATTATAGAGATCAAAGATGGTGATATGTCCACAAGTGATAGTAAAATTAAAGATATCATTATCATCATCAAGAAGTTAATGATGACCAACTGGAATTCATGATCAACTTGAGAAGAATTAGAGTGCACTAAAATATCTAGTATAATTACCATTATCAAGTGAGCATTCCTAGGGTTACAATGAGAGGTTTTCAATTCTAGTGTCCTCATACAAATATGGACCAAATTTGGCATCCTATCTCACAATCTCAAAGTTTCTCTATTATGCATTCTCTACTACAATAAGAGTTGATAGTATTACTCAGGTGGTTTTAAATTCATTTTATTGATATTATCTACAAAAAATTTCACATTAGAACTGCACATAATGAGCATTTTCAAAAACAAAAAAATAACAATTCATCCCCATTTTCAAAAAATTAATATAACCATTAGCTAAATGAACCTTTAAACTAGGTCCTGTTGGATACAATTGTTCAATTAAGTATTTTCTTTGATGTCATACAAATGTCATCTCAGTCATCAGACCGTGTCTACCGAGCTTAGAAGGTCAGCAAGGAAAAGGATAGTATCTACCAATCTTAGAAGGTCAACAAGGCAAAGGATAGTGTCTGCCGAGCTTAGAAAGTTAGCAAGCCAAAGGATAGTGTCTACCAAGCTCAAAAGGTTAGCAAGGCAAAGGATAGTGTCTATCGAGCTCAGAAGATCAACTAGACAAAGGACAATGTTTACTAAACTTTCAAGGTAATCAAAGAAATTTAGTTCTTATCGAGCTCACTCAGTAATCGAAGAAAATATGATAGAAATAGTTCTTACCGAGTTCACTTGGTTATCAAAGGTAAATTGGAAGAAACAATTCTTACCAAGTTCACTCAGTCATGAAAGGTAATTTGGAAGAAACAGTTCTTACCAAAGGATTCAGTTCTTACCAAGAAAACTCTACAACCAAAGGATTTTAAGGATATTGCAATGTTAACCGAGTCAAGATGGTTAACTCAAGAAATTTCCAGAAGCAGTATTTATAGAGCAGGGTTAGTCAGTAAAAGATTTCACTATCTTATGAAATAATGTTTATTTGTTCAGAGTAATATCTGTAGCCAAATGATGTATGATTTATTGGTAAATGTAACATGTAAATGGACCAACTTGACAATTTGAATGGTATAAGTAAAAAGTCAAGTTGTGAATTTTTAAAAGGTAGGAAGAAAAAAAAAGAATGTGGAATTAATGCGATATGAAGACTGATTATTATAGAAGTAGATTTGAAGGATGATCAGAGATCATTGAGGAGCAATAGAGCCATATTTGATCAAGGAGGATCTAATGATGCTGAACAGAGACCTATAACTAGAAAATTCAATTGCATGTTATTCAGGTCAATTCATTTTTACTTTCTAACCATTGTAATAGTGATTACAAATTTCTTAATAGAGTTGGTTTAACAACCATTTTGTAAATCCTCTAACAAGGAGACAATTTAGTTGAATTTTTCTAAAGACCTCTAGCAAAGCCAATCCTAAGAGGGTGATTAAATCCTCTAACAGGGTCACACCTAATAGTGTGTATTGTAACCTTTAACAAGGTTGGCTCCTAACAGGGCTCACTTCAGAAGAGTGAAAAATTGGTGACTACTTACTTGGTGGTTTTTACAATATTGGGTTTCCACGTTAAATCTGGTGTCTCTTGTGTTCACTTTAATTTTAGTTACATGCATGAATGCTTGAAAAAGTAATAGTTTAATCTTATTGAGTTACAACATTTGTTTACCAAGTAAAAGTAGTAACTAGATCTTTAAGACATCTAAGGGAATTGTGAATTAATTTTGTTAGTAACTGATTCACCCCCCCCCCCCCCCCCCTCTCAGTTACTCTATCTTTAATTCCAACAATTGGCATCAAAGCTATTGGTGCTTATAGGGAAAGATTTCAAGGATCTAACCTAAAGGTTAGGATGTCTAACAAAAGGGAAATTCCAAGACTTAATAGGGACAACTTCTCAGCATGGCAAGGATTGATGAGGCTTCATCTAGCTTCTATCGGTGATATAGGGTTGAAGTACCTTGATGAGAAATATGAAGAACCTTCTAGTACATTATCTGTCAATGATATTGCTAAAAGGAAGACTCACAATAACATAATGATAGATATAGCATCTGCTCTAAGTTATGAAGAATTTGATGACATCAAGGATTGACAAACTACCTTTAAAATGTGGAACAAGCTGAAAGAAATCTATGAAGGAGATGATAATGTGAGAAGAGCCAACGCAGAAAGTTTGAGAGGACAATTTGATCAAATGAGGATGAGAGAGGATAAAAATATTGCAAAGTATGTTGAAAGAGTTAAAGCATGTGTTAGTGCAATCAAAGCATCTGGGCAAGATATTAGTGAGGAGACAGTTATAAGAAATGTTCTTAGAACTCTACTTCCCATTTATGCAATCAGAGCCTTTGCAATTCAAGAAAGGAGATGTGAGGCAAATCATAAAATAAATTTAGTGGCCATATTTGGAAGATTGATTGCATTTGAGCTAGACAACTATGATAATTATGTTCCAGCTGCCAAGAACATTGAAATGACATTTGAAGCCAAGCTTTCACTCAAAGAAAAAGGGAAAAAGATGAAGGATCCACAATCAGACAGTGATGAAGAATCAGAACAAAGTTTAGATAGTGAAGCAAAATGAAAAGGTAAGGTTCCTCTAATCTACTTCTCTTGTGAAGAAATAGGACATATGCTGGTAGGTGCCCAAATAAACAAAAAAAGAGGTGAGAAGAAAGGTCACAAGTACAATGGCAGGAAATACTTCAAATCATTCAAGGATAAAGGTAAGAAAACATGTTTTATGGTAAAAGATTCTAATGATTCTGATGACGAAGAAGAAGATGAAATTGTCTACATTGCTGTAAAAGATGAATCTAATAATGATGAGGAAATGGCACTAATTTCTCATATGAGTAGAAATAATACATGGATCATAGATAGTGGTTGTTCTCATCACATGACTAGTGATAAAACTAAGTTTAAATATTTTGAAGACTATGATGGTGGCAGTGTAAGATTGGATAACAATGAACCTTGTTGTATAAAAGGAAAAGGAAGAATCTCACTAAGCAAGGAACTTGTATGTGATAATGCATATTGGGTAGAAGGACTAAAGCACTTTTTTTTTAGTGTGGCACAGCTACTCAATAATGGATTCAAAGAAGAATTTAAGAATGGAAAAGCAAGTTTTTTGGATGGAAAAGGAAATCTAATTGGATAAGGAACTAAAACAAAAGGTAACTTATTTTATCTTGAACTTGGTGAATGTTCATGTCTCCTTGCTCAAATTTAAGAAAGCTAGTTATGGCATAAGAGGTTGTGTCATGTAAACTTTGACAATTTAATGAAAATTAGTAAATTCAAAAAAGTAAGAAGTATTCCTAACATAAAGAAACTTGAGGTTGGTCTATGCAAGAATTATCAAATTGGTAAAATGGGAAAGACTAGTTTTAAAAGAATGAACTATCAGACTGAAGAAGTTCTAGAAATTGTGCATACTAATTTATGTGGACCTATTGGCATTGAAAGTTATATGGGAAAAAAATTCTTTATTCTGTTTGTTGATGATTATTGAAGAATGATGACTATCATGTACCTTAGAGAGAAATTAGAAGCATTTGAAAAGTTCAAATGGTATTTGGCCAGAGTAGAAAAGGAAGCAGGCAAAAGATTGAAATGCTTAAGGTCTGACAGAGGTGGTGAATTCATTTCACATGAGTTCAATAACTTTTGCATTGAAAGGGGATCAAAAGATATGTTTCAACACCTAGAACTCTAGAACAAAATGGAATAGCAGAAAGAAGGAATAGATCTATAATGGATTGTGCAAGAACCTTAACGATTGAGAAAGGCATTGCTATCAAATACTAGAAGGAAGCTATCAACACTAAAATTTATATCTTGAACCGAGTACAGCTAAAAAAGGCCTCATTCAAAACACCCTATGAGTTGTGGTATGGCTACAAACCCAACGTAAGTTATCTAAAAGTATTTGGAAGAAAATGTTACATTTTGAAAGAATCTAGAAAAGGTAAATTTGATGTAAAAAGTGATGAAGGAATATTTTTGGGATACTCTGCAAAAGCAAAGCATATAGATGTTTGAACTTATCTACTCACAAAGTTATAGAAAGTGCACATGTGAAAGTTGATGTGTTTGTAGAAAGTACAGAAGAAGAAAGCAAAAAGGAACCTGAAGACTATAGAATATTTGTTTACATTGAACCTGATACAATGTCCAGTATGCCTATTATTTAGGAATCCTCAATGCCAGAGTCTTCAGTTACCGAGTCACAGGAAATTCAAACCGAGCTAATGCCTCTCGAGCTGCAAGAACCTGAGTTGCAAAAAGAAGCTACTAAGTTAGTATCTACTAAGCATGAGCAACCAGAATTAGAACTAGAAGTTGAGACACAGAAGGATAACAATGCAAGTCATTCAAAAGTCAAGGAGCCCATGTTAGCCAAGTATATCATAAATCATCATGCACTAGATCAGATCATTGTTGATAAATTAGAAGGACCAATGACAAGAAGTAAGTTGAAAGACACTTGTTTAAATGCTGATTTTGAACCTAGAAATGTCAAAGATGCATTAGACAATGAAGGTTGGATTGAAGCTATAGAACAGATAGAAAAAAATAAAACATGGACTCTTGTACGTAGACCCAAAGACAAGAATGTGATTGGAACAAAGTGGGTATTTAGAAACAAACTAAATGAAGATGGTAAGGTGTCAAGGGACAAAGCTAGACTAGTATGCAAAGGATACTCTCAAGAAGAAGGTGTAGACTATGGAGAAATTTTTGCTCCTATTGCAAGATTGGAAGGTGTTAGAACCTTACTTGCATATGCTGCATTCAAAAGATACAAAGTTTATCAGATGGGTGTCAAGTCAGCATTTCTCAATGGCATATTGGAGGAAGAGGTTTACATTTAGTAGCCTGAGAGTTTTTCTAATCCAGAGAAGAAGGACAGGGTTTGGAAATTGCATAAAGCATTATATGGTTTGAAACAAACCCCTAGAGCATGGTATGAAAGATTGCATAACTATCTTATTCAGATTGGTTTTCAAAGAACTAATGACCACAACAGTTTGTACATAAAGGAAGGACCAAATAATAAGATTGTTTTGGTAGAAATATTTGTAGATGATACTTTGTTCACATGAAATGATTATCTTTGCAAAGAATTTTTAGAACAAATGAACAAAGAATTTAAAATGTCAATGTTTGGTGAAATCAAATTCTCTGTTGGTCTTCAAATTCAATAGAATAAGAATGGCATCTACATCACTCAATCTAAATACATCAAGGAGATACTAAAAATTTTTGGTATGGAAGATTGCAAACCAATTTGAACTCCTATGTGTACTAGATTAAAACTCACCAAGGATGATGAATCAAAGGAAGTGGATCAGACATTGTATAGATCTATGATTGGAAAGTTGCAATATGTAGTGCACACAAGACCTGACATTGCTCTTGCAGTAGGAATTGTAGAAAGATTCTCAGCAAAACCAAAAGAAAATCACATAATGGCAATCAAAAAGATCATGAGATAGTTAAAAGGAATTGAAGATTATGGATTATGGTATAAACTTGGAGGAAAATTGGATTTAAAGGTGTTCATTGATGTAGATTGGGTAGGAAATAATGATGATAGAAAGAGAACAAGTGGAGGAGCTTTCTTTCTTGAAAAAATGTTGGTTTCTTGGACAACCAAAAAGCAGAATTCTACATCTCAATCCACATCAGAAGCTGAATATGTTGCAGCAGTAGTAAATTGCTCAAACATTGTGTGGTTTAAATAACTATTGAAAGGTATGAAGCAAGAAATAAAATAACTAGTTGTTATCTTTTGTGATAACACAAGTGCAATTAACATCTCCAAGAATCCAATGACGCATTCAAAAACCAAGCATATTGCATAAAATATCACTTTATTAGAGAATTGGTGCCAGAAAAGGAAATAAGATTGGAATATGTCATTAAAAAGGAACAAATTGCTGACATATTCACAAATCCTTTACCTAAGGATGCATTCTTGTATCTAAGATGTAAGTTAGGGGTCATTCCACTATCTGAAGCTCACTAAAATATAGTTTTAGTCATGCATCAACAAGAATAGAATTAGAAATCTATTAGTTGATGCAGCAAACCAAAAAAGATATTGCATATGAATCAATACATCAGGTACAATGTTATTTAGTTGTTTTGAGTTGTCCTTGGCATATGTTGTCAAAGAGGGAGAATATACTATCATATCTTTCTGAAATTTGCAAAATAATAAGAGTATGTGTAAGAGGGAGAGATTATTATGAAAGAGGGATTTTTTTTCTGTCATTAAAAGACATGATTTCAAATTTCATTATGCTATGACATGTTATGTTTCCATCAATGCCAAAGAGGGAGATTGTTGGATACAATTGTTCAATTGTGTATTGTCTTTGATGTCAAACAAATCTTATCTAAGTCATCGGATAGTGTCTACCGAGCTCAGAAGGTCACCTAGGCAAATGATAGTGTCTACCAAGCTCAGAAGGTCAGTAAGGCAAAGGATAGTTTCTACCAAGCTCAGAAGGTCAGCAAGGCAAAGGATAGTGTCTACTGAGCTTAGAAGGTCAGCAAGGCAAATGATAGTGTCTACCAAACTCAAAAGGTCAGCAAGGTAAAGGATAATGTCTATCGAGCTCAGAAGGTTAGCTAGACAAAGGACAATGTTTATCAAGTTTTCAAGGTATTCAAAGAAATTTAGTTCTTACCAAGCTCACTTAGTAATTGAAGAAAATGTGACAAAATCAGTTCTTACTGAGTTCACTCAGTCATCAAAGGTAATTTGGAAGAAACAGTTCTTACTGAGTTCATTCGATCATCAAAGGTAATTTGGGAGAAACAATTCTTATCGAATGATTCAGTTCTTATCAAGCAAACTTGGCAGCTAAAGGATTTTAAGGATATTAAAATGTTAGCCAAGTCAAGATGGTTAACTCAAGAAATTTCCAAAAGTAGTATTTACCAAGTAGGGTCAGCTAGTAAAGGATTTCATTGTCTTATGAAATAACATTTATTTGTTCAAAGTAATATTTGTAGCCGACTGATGTATAGTTTATTTGTAAATGTAACATGTAAATAGGTTAACTTGACAATCTAAATGGTACAAGTAAGACTTCAAGTTGCAAATTTTTAAAAGGAAGGAAGAAAAAAAGAAGAATGTGGAATTAATGTGATATGAAAACTAATTGTTGTGGAAGTAGATTTGAAGGATGATCAAAGATCATTGAGGAGCAACAAAGCCATATTTGATCAAGGAGGATCTAATGATGCTAAACAGAGACTTGTAACTAGCAAATTCAGTTGCATCTTGTTCAAGTCAATTCATTTTTGTGTTCTAGCCATCGTAGCAGTGATTTCAAATCTCTTAACAAAGTTGGTTTAACAACCATTTTGTAAATCCTCTAACAAGGTGACAATTCAATTGAATTTTTCTAAAGATCTCTAGCAAGGCCACTCCTAATAGGGTGATTAAATCCTCTAATAGGGTCACACCTAATAGTGTGTATTGTAACCTTTAACAGGGTTGGCTCCTAACAAGGCTCACTTTAGGAGAGTGAAAAATTGGTGGGTAGTTACTTGGTGGTTTTTCCCATATTGGGTTTCCACATTAAATTTGGTGTCTCTTGTGTTCACTTTATTTTCAGTCACATGCATGAATGCTTGAAAAAATAATAGTTTAATCTTACCAATTTACAACATTTGTTTGCCGAGTAAAAGCAATAACTAGATCTTTAAGACATCTAAGGGAATTGTGAAATAATTTTGTTAGTAACTAATTCACCCCCCCTCTCAGTTACTCTATCTTTAATTTCAATAGGTCCAAGATAGGGGTACTCAGGATTTGAGCTAATCATAGTTGGCTCACAAAGTTTAATAGCTTTATGTAGATCTTTAAGATGACTATATTTTTGTTCCCTCACCATTGCAGCAGAAAAAAGGCTTAGAAGCATATATCTTCAATTCAAAGTACAATACGTTTTATGTTACAATATTAATAATATTTTACATTAAGTCGACCCTAAAAAATAAGTTTTGAAAAAATGATAATAGAGAACTCAAACATCCCTTTTGCTTGTTCATTCTCTATAATTTCAATCCAAAGAGAGTTCATCTCTATAGTTATAACTAGATTGAATTCATCAAACTACATGAATTTATATTAATTGTTAGTTAATTTATTCAGAAAATGTAACATAGATTAGATGTGGTTATTTAAAGAGATAGTGAAAAAACACTAAAGGAGTACAATACTAGAGGATTGAGGAAATATAATAAAGCATCAAGGAACCTCCAGAGAGAGGTGTAAGAGAAATATTAAGGTGGTGATGTTTATGAAGTATAAACAAAGAGGTAGTGTTCCTAACCATGGAAAATAGAGTGATATTAGGAATCAAAAAATTAAAAATATTATTTCAAAAAAGTACTTTCCTTTTGGTGGATCACAACATTAGGTGTAAAATAAGAGGGTTTTATTCAACACCAAAAGATGTAGGGCCACAATGAACAAACCCTAGGAAAATCCCTCTTTCTTGAACTACAAAATGGTGTTACTCTCTCCTAAGTTCTAAACATAAACTCAAGATTACTTATGCCCCAATGTGGGTTGATTTTGAGAAAGACCGAATTGAGAACAATTTTGAAATATTTTGAAGAGCTATTATAGGAAAAGTCACATTAATATGTGAAGTGTATGATCACTTCAACTATGGTTGATGTAAACTAAAAGGTGTTAGGCTTCTAGGTATTAACTGACAAGATTAGAATATGGATATCAAGATCCTTATTCTCAGTAAAGGAAGTGTTGAATCAACTACCCTAAAATTCTTATGTTGATTCATCTAAAAATATAGACCTTCCACTATCTAGATTAGAGTCCAAGGTCTTGTTCCTAGTCACCTAGTATTCCAAAATAAATAGGAACTTTAATCAAAAAATAATACATGAAAGATGTAAATAAAATCTCTTTGACTAAATTTTTTTTTTATAAGATTGTAGCTCTAAAAACCCTAATCCTAATCCCCTATTAAATTAAAAATCTTTGTAAAAATGAATACAATTATTTGGTATTGTTAGCATTGTAGAGGTGAAATTTTTCTTCTGGTAAAGATGACACATAGTTGTATAGATATTGTCAATTGTTAAATAGTTTAACATATAAGATTGGAGGTTTTTTTGATTCATCAACTTATTAATTAGTGATTCTACATTTTAATTTTTAGCACTTGTAATCAATTAGAGGTAACAAAGCCTAATATAAGTCTCTAAGATAGGGTACATCTATTGCATGAAACATACCAAAGGCGAGAGGCGAGGAAAAAAATCTTGCTACAATAGTTAGAAGTAATCTAATTTGTTTATGTTTGCACCTATGGATTTTGAGAAAGATGTTGATCTCAGATTGGTTTTGACTAGTGAGTCTCAACACACTTAAGTTACTTACTTAGTTCATGTCAAACCAGTAGTACATGTTGATCACATGTAAATATTAGACCATGTCAAGTCATAGTGAGTGTCGAACCACTCAAGTGTCAAGTCACTCAAGTGTCAAGCACATAGAATATGTTGGGTGACATAGGAGCCAAGTAAACAATGGATGCCGAGTAATATAGGTGTCAAGTCATAGTATAAAGACTAGTGTATGCTTAGCATCTAAGACTTTAGATATCAAGTAAATATTTTTTTACATATTTGTTTTTAATGGCAGATATAACTATGCAAACCATTTTTGAGTTGACTTAAGATTAGATTTTGAAATTTTGGAGATAATTAAAAATTTATATTTGAATTCACCATCCAATTACATGCAACCAATCAAAAAATGGAAAGGTCTAAGCAGAAAAATGGATGAATCTCAATCATAGATTCATATGTAACCCTTAGTCACCAACTCTTCTTAAGGAGGATGAAACCCAAAACTCTTAGTATGAGGATCAAAATAGAGCATTCATGGTGATTTAAAAAGTTTTGAAGTGAAACTACATTGCAGAATCCGTTAGAGAAGAACAAAGGATCGAGAAGAGGATACAATAAAGAGACATTTGATCAATAAGGATCAAGAAAATATTGTTTAGAGGTGATCTATTATCAGGAAAGAAAGTTCCAACTACAGGATCTATTATGAGACATTCTAACAGGTGATTTTAGTCAATTCTTTTTACAGAGTAGGCCTAAAAGGCTATATGAAATCGTTGAATAGGGTGCTTACTTAGTTGTAAGTTAAAGTCCATTAGCTAGGAAAACTTCTAATAGGGTGTTGAAATCCTCTAATAAGGTGAGACCTAATAGTCTTTATAAGCCTTTAAAAAAAAAATCTTTCATAGGGTAGATCATGTTTCATGATCAAAATATTGTAACCTTCATTAGATACACATTATTTCTATAGAAGTGAATATTTTTGGGTGGCATCCCCACCCCAATTTTAACTTCTCACTTTGAGGGTTTTTTGGTAATCATATGTAGTGTTATGTGTGTGAATTCTTGCATGTTTACTTGATTTAGTTGTATATGCTTTACATGTTATTTTAGTTTATCTATTAAATATAGGAGATGGATGTATGGTGAAATTTTTATGGTTCCAAGTTTGAACTACTTATTCTCCCCCCCATAATTTCATCTTTCATATTGTAATTCCAACAATTGGTATCAGATCTAAGTTCTCTAAAGAAGAAGCTTTGTAGCTTTGAGGAAAGATCTTTAAATGGAAGTCTACAAATTGGAAAATATTATTAAGAATCAAGTAACTAAGATACAACTCATTCTACATCAATTGGATGAAGAAAGAGAAGAACTAAAGAAGTCCTTGAAATGAAGAAATTGCTATTGCAGAAAATGACACACAATACAAAGAGATTGCCACTACTAAGCTATTTGCTAATGGTGACTCCAATGAATTTGATGCAGTAAGTGTAGATCTGATGGAAAATAATAAAGTATAAGTGGAGGAAATTAGAAATCTCAATTTAGAGAAAGAATCTTGAATAATAGACTAGAAGAGAAGTCAATAGAGCTAACCAAGATCTCCAATATACAATTGGATACTTTAAGCCAAATGATGAATGCCAACTATGAGTTAAATGTCAAAGACATTGAGATAACAACATTGAACTTGTAGAATGAACAACTGTAGAGTGATCTAAAGAGAGAAAAATAATTTGTTAACATTTTTGAAAAGCCAAATGAGGCCATGAAATACTTGAGTAATTATTGAGATCCCCTAGATCCAATACTGATCCATCTAGATTGGGACATACAAAAATTGAAGAAGGAGAGTCAGCCAAAAGTGTTGAAGAAAGGAATAAAAATGGTAAGGACTACAAACCTACTTGTCATAATTGTGGTAAGAAAGGACATACTGCTAATGTGTGCAAGAGCAAGATTGCAAATCAAAATGTTAATCCCAAAAATGTGATTCCTTATAACTAGTACAACAAGAAAGGTTATCAAACACATGAATGTAGAAGAAAGACCATACACATACAAATATTTGAAGGATATTGCTACAATTGTTAGAAGTATGGACACAAAGCTTTTGAATATAGATCCAAATCCACGTGGTTGTCAAGTGGGAAAGAAAAGGTAAGGTATAATGGAAACTCTTATAATTGGGATTATAATAAAAAATATAGCTATCATTATTACCAACAATATGGAAATGTTCTAGAAAATTGCATTAGCACACACTTTAGAAGTAACTACCAAAGGTAGTTAGGTCAAACCACATGTTTTAGCTATTTGAAAATTGGTCATATTAGTAGGTATTACCAAACAATGTCAAAGACACCAAGTTGTGAATTTGATAAAGGAAAAGGAAAGGTGAACGTTGAACACACTAGAGAAGAGATGAATAAGACATCAGAAAAGAAATATGATTACAACACATCAAATGGAGAAGGGATCACTTCGCCCAATGAGTTAGGTGATCACACCATATAAAATTAGGAAATCAAAAGGTATGTGGGGCTAATATCTAAAATTTATATCATACATCAGTTCCAAAAGATTGTAGTACTGAAAGGTTTATATTAGCATAAACAAATATGCAAGATGTTGTTAGGAATTCAAGACAAATCTTTTAGTTTTTCATGTTGTTTCTGAGAATGAAAAGTTTCTTATATGTGTTGAGTGGAATGTCAATTGATGCAAAGCTCACAATGGTTGTCGAGTGATGGAAATGTTAACAAATGCTGAGAAAACCTAAAATTGGTTGATGCCAAGCTTACAACTGTGTAAGCACTCAACATTTATTGCAAGGTTTCCAAAAGAGTATTTGATCAATTTTAGTTCATTTTTTCATCATTTCAAATTTGAGAGAGGGCAAGAAGTGAAGAAGGAAATCTAGAAATTTGTTTCAAGTGATTGCAAAAGATTCTAGCAATGATCTCACATCCATTCATTAGATTTCATGAGGTATTTATCAAGAGCTGAGCTACACATAATTTTTATAAATCTTAGTTTCTCATTATGCTATCAAGTTCAAATAAATTAGAGGGAAAGGAATTCTTGAACATTTAGTTAGTTAGTAATGAACTTAAGCAACCCATTTTAATGTTGTTCTTAATATTGCATATAAGAAAGACCCTTTGGGTGCACTATCAATGATTCTACCAAATGTAATAATGGTACAAGATGTAAGAAAATGCTACAACTATAAGATAAGAAGCATTGGGGATATAGAAATTAGGAAAGTGTACAACAAACTTTGTGACAATAGTGTTTTGAAAGAAGAATTAAAAATTGTTGAAAGAAAGGAGTTAATATGAGCCCTAGATTTTTTGAATATATTTAATACATAATGGATAAGAATTGTGCTTAGCTAAATCGATGATAGTTCCTTATGGTTGTAGAAAAAACCTATCAAGATTACTAAGAGAATAATCCATAGGGTTACTCGCTACTCAACCCTAGATCCACCTAAGATGGTGAGGAGTGATTTAGAGGAAGTAATTGAAAAGAACACTAGAGCTATCTAGAACAAGAGAGGTATATCAGTAGAAAAAATCACTAATCCTCTAATAAAATTTGTTGTAAGATATATATCACACAAGTTCTATCAATCTAGTAGATTGAAAAATGTTCCCTGTATAGCTATGGATGTTAGATATAAGATTATAAAGAAAGGTCATACATATGATCAAGTAGAGCTACAATTGCAATAATCAATGGAAAATCTTGGAGCAGTAAGGAAATCTAAGTGTGCCCAATACAAATCTGGCTCTATATTGATTTGTATATTCTTTTATGTGAAAAACACATTTGCCTCATTTGGTACTATGGGATGGAAAACAAATACATCAATAGCTATACAAATTGGTGAGTTTATTGAGCAATTAGGAGAAAATTTTGAATCCCTAATGACAAGCTACTTTGAATATTTTAAGTAGTCCATGAAAAAGAGACTAAGAATACTAACATCCTTAGTTGAGAAACACTATGATGACATTTATTTTCTTGTGGATGTTGATCACACATTTTTATAAGTTTCCATACGAAGGGTAAGATGGTTGAGACCCACAAGTTATGAAATAAATATGGGTGAAGCCTTTGTAGCCATAATCGCTTTACTTGAAGAAGAGGTAGATAAAAGTGCAAAAATAATTGAAAATTATGAAGTGAAAAAGTCCAAGATCACTATGGAACTGAAGACTACTTTAGTCATCAAGAATAAGGACAAGATGGTGAACAAGTTGAAAGCTAAGTTTGGAGAGGGTGCTGAGGAGGAAACAAAGGAATAAGAAGATGATGATAATGATAAAGAGGAGGAGGAAATTAAAGCATAAGAACCTCTAGGTTTAACTCAATGTATGGGAGAAGAAAAAGAAGATGAGGAGACTAAAGGTGCCAAGGAAGAAGAAGGCAAGGAAGCACCTACCACTACTAAACCAAAGAAGTTGAAGGCCAAGGCACAACCTATGGCAACAAATAAGAAAATTGTTAAACCAAGTCAGACAAAGCCCAATGCACCTACTACAAGATCCATCACACATGCCACTACTCAAAAGGCCAAGGAAAAGAAAAAGTAAATAGAACAAGGAGGTCAAGAGAAAAAAAGATCAAGAAGAAACTATGTTGCACAGTCAAATTCTAAAGAGGAGAAAACAAAGTCAGATGACATTAGCCAATTTAAGGTGGTGAGTCATAACCTTCTTTCATATCTTGACAACTGATGTGAAAATGTTATGAATGATATAGATCTATTTGGATTCTATCATGTTGATTTTGATAATTTGGGTAAAGTGGAGAAAAACCAAGTGGATTAGACCTTATATGCCATGATAGAAAAATTCAAGACAACTCCACTAGAATTTTCTAAATCTGTGCCTAAGAGTCTATAGGACTTAATTGAGCAAAAATGGCATTACTATCTAAACTTGGAGAAACAAATCAGGGAGATGAAACTAGACCAAGTCATGCCCAAATTAAAAAAGGCATAAATTTCTAAGGCTAAAAAGATGTATGCTATTAGGTTTACACCTAAATATAGAGCTTTTAGCATTTTGCAAAATAATATTGAAGATGTAGTCAAAAAGTCCACACAAATATGGAAGGTAACACATGGATTGAATATAGTAAAGAAAGGTGAGGAAGAACCTGTTGAGGTTGATGATTATAAAAATGATGATGAGAAAAATAACATAGTTGGAGGAGGAACAAAAATGGAAGTGAATGACAAGGAAACAACTAAGCTTGAGCAGCCAAAATGAATAGAGTGTGCAAGATATATAGTTACCGAGTGTGAGTCCTCCACATGACATAAATAACACAACTAAAACAATAATTATTAAGAATGTTTCTGATATATCAACTTAGAACATCAATCCCCTTACTAAAGAATACTTGAATAAGATATTAGATCAGTCTATATTGCAAGATAAACTTTTCAATAATCCTATTTTGGTCAGTGTAGATGAGCTACAAAATTTAATGACAGATGTTGCAAGGTAAAAGGTGAATCCACAAGAACCACCTTCTATCACCCCTCTAGTAATTAATGCACAACCTTTGATCCAAATTCCAAAGGATACATCTACTAAGGTTGATACAATTTCCAAAACTACTATTGATAAGAAGAAGATAGTAGAAGAACAAGCCACCACTACAAGACAATGGAAATAGGTCATATAGACCTATCTACACATGGACAAGGTGTAAGTCAAGTAACTATGGGAGAGTAGGGAAATCCTAAAGAGAGTTAACTAAAACCTCAACTAAATGAGCACACTACCATCCAAGCCCTAGTAACCTTACTAGTATCTGACACCTCTTCCACACAAACTCTTTAGAAGTCAAGCAAAGATGCTATTCCACTATAGATCTCAGTGCAGAGCCCAAGTTCATCAAAGACATAAAAGGTAATTTATCATGGAGATGTAAGCCTTGATGAAGAAATTGGTATACCAAAATATGATTATGATACAATTATATTAGAGAAAATAGGCATATAAAAATAGGCCCTAGAAAGGAAAAAGCATTAAGAAATGCTTAGGAGGGAGCACAGGTAGAAGTACAAACTATAGGAGATCAAAGACATCTATTTAGATTCATTTAGTTTTAAAACTCTAGATGAGACCAAGACACTACTAGAGTAACTATGAGATATAGTGGAGAAGGTTAGTAATGAAGACCTTGATACTAATGCTAAATTGTTAGAATAGTTAGAAAAGAAATTCTAGAAAAAAGTAAATGAGAAAATATTTGCTAACATAGCACTCACCCAAGTTGCATTGGAAACTAAGGTTGAGGATGTGTAGAAGATACTTGAGAACATATTCTCATTGTACTCTAAATCATGCAATCCATCACTCTTCACCCAAGAGAGCAAAAGTCATATTCTAAGTCTAGAAAGCTATGTTTTTGTATCTGGTGCAAAACTACCAATGAATCCAGCTCAAAGTGAGAAGCATTTTAGGACATTGCTTCATACATAGAGTCAATTAGTTATACTCACATCAAATGAGGCCAACATAAGGGCCAAACTGAATAGCATCCAAGCTACCCTCACACTCCCCCCCCCCCCCCCCCCCCAACCATATGGAAATATTATACAAGGAGCTAGCCTATGCTAAAACTCTACTAAAGAATGACCCAATCTTTTTACCTTAGATGGTCTAGTTCACCTTGTTGCCAAGCTTGCCATCCAAATCTAGTCATTGGATGATGGATGTGATAACTAGGATATAACCCTCAAGATGATATTGGATTTACATAAACCCTTTTTGGACAAACACATAATAATTATATAGCCCATTGACATAAGTATCAAAAAAGAGGGAGATAGAATTTTGAAAATGCGAGACAAAAGCAAAGGGGGGGATTTCTTTTTTTGGAGAAATTGAGAGCAATGGAGCAAAGGGTGAGAATGACACAAGAAGATATTAGATGAAAGAATATCAGAAAAATAGAGCATGAAGTCAAAGCGTATCAATAGAAACACATTTACTCAGCAAGAGTACAAAATTGTGGTTTCATAAGAGACATATGAACTCAAGGGGAGTTATCCAATTTTTAGGTATTTAACTTATTACAAAATTTTGAAATTTTGAAGTTTTTTATATAATCCAAGTTAAGATATGTTATGCTTAAGAGATCAAGGATATTAATGTATATTCAAGTGTTTTTGACACTCATATTAAAGGGGGAGATTGTTGATCTCAAATTGGTTTAGACAAGTGCATGTTAACACACTTAAGTTACTTACTTAGTTCATGTCAAACTAGTACTACATGTTGAGCACAACATGTAAATATTAGACCATGCCAAGTCATAGTGAGTGTCGAGCCACTCATGCGTTGAGTCACACAAGTGTTGAGAAGATGGTATATGTCGAGTGACATAGGAGCAAAGTAAAAAGTGGATGCCAAGTAATATAGGTATCAAGTCATAGTATAAAAATTAGTGCATGATGAGTGTAAGAGACTTTAGATACTAAGTAAAATAGTTTTGACATATTTTTTTGTAATGACATGAACAACTATGTAAACCATTTTTTAGCCGACTTAAGATTCCATTCCAATATTTTGGAAATAGTGATGAATCTATGTTTGGATTTCCTATGCAATTACATGCAACTAATCAAAAAATGGAAAGGTTTAAGTAGAAAAATGGATGAATCTTAGCCATAGATTCATACCTAACCCTAAATCACCAAGTCTTCTTAAGGAGGACAAAACCAAAAACTCTCAATACGAATGTGTAAGGAATTGAAGGATCAAAGAGAGAAGTTTGCATGAAAAAATAGAGTATTCATCGTGATTTAGAAAGTTATGAAGTGAAACTACATTGCAAAATTAGTTAGAGTAGAACAGAGGATAGATAAAAGGATACTACAAAGAGATATCTGATCAAGAAGGATCAAGAAAACATTGTTCAGAGGTGATCTATTATCAGGCAAGAAAGTGCCAACTATAGGATCTATGATGAGACATTCTAACAAGTGATTTTAGTCAAATCTCTTATAGAGTAATCCTAACAAGCTATATGAAATCTTTTAATAGGGCTCTTACTTAGTTGTAAGTGTTGGTATAAATAAGTATTTACTATTTACATTTTACTTAAGTTTACTTAGGTTAATGCATTATTTAATTATTTATTAGCTAGTCACCTAGAAGTATGCATACTCTTGTGAGTTTTCATGTTGACAACACAAGAGTTGGCACTCTAATTATGCACATGGTGTCTACAAACATCTCTACATGTGAGACACCTTTTCATACTTATCCTCTCATTGATGAATGTATATTCATGCACGATGAAGGGCATCTACTTAATTGTCATGCTTATCTCCTAGTTCTTTCTAGAACCATTTTAGATGCATCTTGGAGGCATATATAGGCATTCCTAGTGTGTATGCACATTCTTTTGAGACATGCTTGAGATAATTTATTCTCATATTGATCATACTCTTTTAGTATATTTTTGTGCTTGTGCTTGAGTTCCTTGATTTTGGGTGAAATTTTCCCTAAGGAAAATTCTTACTTGATATCATAGGTATACAAAATTCTTACATTGTATTAGAGTTGTTAGGGAGATTCTCTTCACATAGCCATTTGAGACAATTGTTTCTTTAGCACCTCAACCTAGATCCAAAGAATCCATAGAAATTGGGAGCATTTAGAGCCAATACAAACCTTGCCATTACTTCAGAAACAATGATTCGGTGAAATTTGACTATAAATTTGCCTATGTCGGGCATAGTCAAAACTAAAGCAACATTTTTTCTGCAAACTGGCAACCCAAAGGCCTAATTTGCAAAACAGGTATGATCGTTTTAGATCTATACATTTAATTTTCAGATCTACATTTTTTTTCATCTACATCTTTCCATTTTTTTAGATTTAATTATTTTTTTTGAAAATTTTGGCCATCAGGCTAGTAGGAGAGGTTTCTTGCGGTGAATATTGAAGCTTTCTGGTGCAAATCAAATATTTGCATCACATTTATAAGGTCAAAAAATTCCAAATTGGATTTTTTTTCATCCAAATCAGATATCTAAGGAAAAATCTAGAGTTGTTTGATATTTGGAGGTACAACAACAATGATTTAGGAAAAGTAATAATAGTGGTGATTTTCAAACAATGATATCTTAATCATACATACTCCTTTTTTCAAGCTTTTTTTTTTTTTTTGCTATAGAATTTCATGATCTACGCATTGGTGCAAGTGGTTTGAGATCTCTATTCTTGATTTTTTTTGCAATTTGCAAATCCTTATTTTTGCCACTTCAAATGCTTAGTACGAGCTCATCTAGACTCCAAATTAGGTTCCATTTTTTTGAAAGTGCATAAGTTTTTGGATACTTTCTAGATATGCAATTAGATTATAGGTTCTATGGACAAAAATACTTCTTTCAAAAATAGGCCCAAAATTGGCAAGTGGCTATAGAGTGCCCAAATCATATATTAGGGGGGGGTCGATTGATTATTTTTTGCATTTTTGGGGGTACATTCATTGATATCATGGAGTCATGTCACATATGCTAGTCTAGTTTAAGACCAATGTTGACACCGAGGAACTATTATAAATGTATTAATTTGATGCTTGATCATCTAAGAGAATGTCAAGGACCATTTCCTTATCTCTACTCGAAGATATTGCCACCTAATCCTAATTGAGAAGATCATCTTTATTTTCTTATTTTCTTTATGTATAGAAGTATGAGTAAGGAATATTTTGCTAATATTTTTATGGCAAGGTCTCCTCATGATGTTTGGATGGCTCTTTGGGAAGCATATGGAGGTTCAAATATTCCTCCCTTTCCAAGAGACATTATATCTTTAGCAGCTTCAGTAATAGTTTCTTTAACTTTAGATGAGATCACACCTCTTGATGCTCATATTGCTACCACTAATCTAGTTCCAACCATAGATGCTTCTAATTTAGTACAATAAGAAATATTATGTCTTCCTACTTCATCTTCATGGGATGACTTCCTTCCAAACATTGCAAGTCTATTGATAGAATCTCACATTGAAGATGTGGAAGGCATCATCGATGATATTCATCTTCTCTTTGTTGAGGTGAATACTTCATGCATTTCCATAGTAATAGGTCAAGCATAGTAGGGTACACCTTGTTCTCTAGCTCTAGCATCAGTGGATGATTTCTTGATAGATATTTTAGATTTGTTTGTGGAGTCACACATAAAAGATTTGGGAGACATTCTTGATGATATACATCTTCTCTTTGATGAAGATGATCCTACTTTAGTTGTTGTAAGGGCACACTTTGACCATCATGTCCATTCTCTAAATGATTAGTCTTCATAGGTTGTTGTGATTGTGGATCCTTATGTATAACATTTGTATGAGGTCTCTTTATCATTTGAGGAGATGGTAGGTTCTTTAAGATAGGTTCTACATTCATCCTTGCTAGATCCAAACTCATTCTCTCTAGGAATGTTGGAAGGGGCAACTATTAGTATCGACACAAGGATAGTTGAGCAAGATTCATAGACACCATTCATCATCAAGATTTTTTCCACACATAGGTGAAGCATCTCACTTATACCTATGACATTATTTCTTCCAAAGGGGAGGAACAATATTCAACATTTATAAACTAGCTTGTACATTAGGGCATCTATCATTGATCGAAACTCTTCATTTTTTTTGAGGGGGGGGGGAGACTACCTTGTCTCTCTTCTTCTTCTTCTCCTAAATCTCTATTGTATATGCTTGATGTATGGCATAATGGGGGGGTCTTGATTACTCCATCCATCCATACATCTTTTCAACTCTCATTTTGGGGGAAGGTTTTTCCCATGAGGTTTTCCCTTTTTCTTTACTTTATGAGATATTACATTTCATTATGTACATGGGTACCTAACATGGCCTAGTAGTCAGGACCCATTATGCATTTCATCCTAGCTTTCGTAAGCTTAAGTGCATTCCCCTAAGTTGCACTTAAGAGGGAGTGCTGGTGTAAATAAGTATTTTCTATTTACACTTTACTTAAGTTTTCTTAGGTTATGCATTATTGAATTATTTATTAGTTAGTCACCTAGGAGTATGTGTACTCTTGTGAGTTGTCATGTTGACAACATAGGAGTTAGCACTCTAATTATGCACATCGTGTCTACAATATAGGAGTTAGCACTTTATATGAGCACATGGTGTCTACAACATCTCTACATGTGAGACACCTTGTCATACTTATCCTCTCATTGATGCATGTATATTCATGCACAATGGAGGATCTGTGCTTAGTTGTCATGCGTATCTCCTAGTTCTTTCTAGAATCATTCTAGATGCATCTTAGAGGCCTTTATATATAGACACTCCTAGTGTGTATGTACATACTTTTGAGAAATTCTTGAGATAATTAATTCTCATATTGATCAGATGCTTTTGGTCTATTTTTGTGATTTTTCTTGAGTTCCTTGATCTTGGGTGAATTTTTCCCTAAGGGAAATTCTTACTTGTTATCATAGCGATAGCAAAGTCTTACATGGTATCAAAGCTATACAAAATTATTAAAGTTAGTTAAAGTCCTTTAACGAGGCACACTACTAGTAGGGTGTTGAAATCCTCTAACAAGATGAGACCTAACAGTCTTTGTAAGCCTTTAACAAGGTAGACCTTTCACAGTGTAGATTCTATTTCATGATCAAAACAATGTAACCTTGATTGGATACACTTTATTGCTGCAATAGTGAAGACCTTTTGGTGTCATTACCACTCTAGTTTTACCTTACACTTGGAGGGTTTCTAGGTAATCATATATGGTGTTATGTGAGTGAATTCTTGCATGTTTACATGATTTAGATGCAAATTCTTTACATGTTATTTCAGTTTATGTATTAAATGTATGAGATGGATGTATGGTGAAATTTTATGAGTCCAAGTTTGAACTACTAATTCACCCCCCATTGCCCATCATACCCCCCCACCCCACCTTAGAATTTCACCTTTCCTATTGTCGTTCCAACAAAAGAGGCATGTTGGAAATAAATTGCATGAGGTGTTTGAAAAATTCTGCAAACTTGCCCATATTTTTTCATTAAACAAGAACTCGAAAATGGTCATTGTCTGATGGACTACTAGTTTCCAAGGGAAGAATTTAGCTTTGCAGCAATATGTGTGACTAGAAAGGAGCAAGGGGTATTGTAAAAAATTTAGTGAGGGCATGCCACAAGGAGGAGGTTTCTTATGCAACAAACTATATCTATGGTTTTTGTAAAGGGCTACATTATCAAAAACAATTGTTAGTAAGATGAAGAAAAAAAACTTTGACGTAATGCATCAAAATGCTCACACTTCAAAATTTTATGAATGCCAACTTTATTTTCTTATGATTCTACAATTGATTGTCACATGAAGGCAAGATGTCTTTATAAGACAACCTCTATCACTTGTAGTATGGTTGGCTTGTCAAGGAATTATATGGGTAAAAGTAAAAAGTTGTGTCACCTTTCAAGATGACTTATCAGAATGACTTAATTTGAGTATTTCTATCTAAAATTCATTTTTTTTTAAAACATATGGTCTAGATAAATTTATATCATCTCACACTTTTCCAATTGGAAATGTCTATTAAATGCATGTTTTATACTAGTTTGTATCCAATTACTAAAGAAATAAAATTATTTCCCAAAAGTGGCATTTCAATAACTCTTACTATTTTTTATGATATTTTCTTAATAAAATATAAAAACCATTTTATAGATCTTAGAGTCAAGAATATTCTCATGTAGAGTTTATAGTGTTTTAATTAGATATAGTATATTAAAATTGAAAAATTTCACAACCATGAATTTTAACACTTGAAAAAATGTCAGGTTTGAGAAAGAAAAATATATTAAGTCATGTCAAAAAAATCTAAAAAATAAATGACATTCTAGAGGAGAAATTCCTTTTCTAGAATGCATAAATTTTCTCCTGATTAAAATAGATTTGTGTTGAAAAATGTGGTGGGAGATGAAAACTATTGATTTCAGGTGAGTTAAAATTTCAATCCTTATAAAAGAGAAAATATAGTTCTCAAGACAATTTTTATTTGATTGTTCTATATATATATATGTCATCTATAACATGGTCTGAGATCAAAGGGAAATACATTTATTTTCATATAGTTTTATGGTGCAAACTAGACCCCTAATTTTTGGTGTTTTTCAGCACCTAAAAATTTATCTATAAAAATAAAGAAAATATATCAATTCTTATTCCAAATAATTATTAAAAATTATAATCTTAAAATTCATCTATTTCTATACATTTCATTAGTTACTTCATTTCAAAATTCAAAATCATAATAAGAATTTTATGTCATTGAAGGTGAATAGTTATACTTTTGTTAGAATTTTCCTTTACAAAAGGGAGATAAAGGTTTGTGTTTTTATCCATATATACAAGATCTATAGGGTCTATTGACTTATACCTATTGGTCCATGTCACTAGGCATGATCTTGATCAAGGCATTAAATATATTGCACATATAAATCATTTTTAATTTAGCCAAAAATTACATGATATATATGCTACAAATTATGTAGAAAAATAAAATAAAATAATTCATTCATTGAAATTATTGTATGTTTTTTAATTCCATACCACTACTTTATGTGTGGTATCTATGAAAAATCATTATATATACTCCAAGATAGTACAGTTCAATGCATAATAAATTAATTATAAAAACATACAAGTCAAACAAATTTCTATGAATAAATTACTCCATCATCCTTGACAATGATCATACCTTGACATATATTTCATTTATCATCATCTTCATCCATTTCATCACCATTATCATACTTGTCACTTTTATCATCATCATTTTGATCACCATTATCATGACCTTCATCATCTTGATCCTAACCATCTTCATCACCATCATGATGATTGTCATCATCATCACCATCACCATCACCATCATCTTTATATTTTCTAGAATCATCATCATCTTCTTCTTCATAATCATTGTGTAATAGGAATTCATGTTCATCATTTACTTTTTCTTCTAATTCTTCAATATCTTCTTCTTCCACACATTATACTTCATGGACTTTCCATTTGGATCATGTCTAACAACAAATGACAAACCCAATTTATGGGGAATTCAGTATCTTCTTCTTCCACACATTATACTTCATGGACTTTCCATTTGGATCGTGTCTAATAACAAATGACCAACCCAATTTAAGTAAAAAAACTTGCTTACATTGGCTTAGAAGAACATAGGGCTCATCTCCAACTAGCTTAAATGACCTTGTATTATTCATTGCAAATCCACTATCATGTTAAATAACAGTCCTAGTAGGAGAATTTTGATTCAGTCGTTGCATGCACTATTTAAAGGAAAAATAGAGCTAATTTGAATGAAATAAATTTGCACTCAAGTATATCATGTAAAATTCCATAGTGTAAATTTTTGGATTGTTGAGAATGTATGTCATTTATATATGAAATATCGGTGACCTCAAAGACTACAGTTATCCCAAAATCACAAGTTTCCTTTATTTTGTCTAACCTTTTTATGTGAAATTTATGGCGATGCTAGTACATAGCTTTGTGGTGTTTGATTTTCAATTATTCAAATATTCCAAGATTATTTGCATTGATCTATGACTTGATATTAAACTTATGGATCATGATTAGTAACCTTATAAGTACATTTCTATCTTTTAAGCCATATGCTAGATCAAGTACCATTGGCATAACATTGAGATCACTATTACAATGAGCTTATTTAACCAATGATGCAACACCATCTCATGTTCATGAAAAACCATTTTCATGACATAGTTGAATCCATATCATCATCCAATCAAATCTCACTCATTACCAACTATAAATAAAATGAGTAGATCAATTAGAAATAAATTATTTTGATGATGGATAAGTACTAATTAACTACAAAAAAATCTTATAATTACTTCTCACTTCACTCAATATATGTTTCCCCATCAAGTACTCCACTTATAATTTGTTAATGGAGTTGGGCTCTCAAATGTGATCTACATCCATCTTTGTTGCAAACTTGGGAAGATATTCAATAGTGTACACCATGGTCTATTATACCATGTATCCTCTACCATAGAACCTTTAGGATGTGCTCTTTGTTGCACCAAGTTCTTAAATTTCAAGTGCCTCTCAACAATCCACATTGACTTAGTTTGAACAAGTCCACACAATTTAATCTCCTCAACTTCGTATATGAGGTAGTGATCTTGAGAATTGAAAAAAGTTAAAGGTAGACACTCTTGCATTTCACACATATGATGTGGAATTTTTCTCTTTCCATGTTTGTTATGTTGTTTATTAATTTATTTAAATGATAACCACCTAAAAGATATTTAGTACACGAGAACATATAAAAAAGATTTTAGATAAAAATATACAAAAGATTACATAAAAACTAAAGTAAGTCATTAATATAATATATGTACAAAAAAATACGAAATAACAATGCTAACCTCATGTATTTTCAAAGGTCATATATAACTTATTTTAAAACTATTGTAAAACTAGTTTGGGAAGGATACAAGTAGGATATACTACAATCATTAAAAATGATATTTTTATTATATTATGAAATAATACAATAAAAGGTAAATGTAATTTTACAAATATATTATAAATAGAGAACATGATTTCCCTTGATGAAGGTACAACAGTCATGTGTTTTCAACCTTGGCCCAAAATCACCTTTCTTTGATACAAGACTATTTATACTTGCAAAAAATCCTATGGAATTTTATTATTATTACTTTTTAAATGACTTCTTTTAATGCATCACTTTGATACTTTGTTAATAACTTAGGAAAAGCACTCATATTTATGCTTTCTCTATTTTTATTTCAGTCAATGAAATTTTTTAGTGCATGATTGGATTCATGAATGTTATTACAAATTTTCAAATTTCTTTCCCTATTGGGCCTTCCATCCAATAATTTTCATAGTGTCTCTATTACATTCTTTCCAATATTTACAGCATCAAAAAAATGCATGTGTATGATGTCCTTGTAGTATGATAAGCTACTAAATTGAGTAGGATAAATTTGTATTCCTCTAGGAAGTTTTTTCTTGATGCCTTCACAACCTTCACTAGCATTAATTACATAATTAGTAAATAAAAGATAATATCAAAATATAAATTTAAAAAAAAAAATCATCAGATAAACATTACCTTAGTGATTTAGTCGGTTGTATTCCAACTTCCAGAGATGAGGTTGTTGGATAGAATTTTCCAAATTGTGTGTTGTCTTTGATGTCACACAAATGTCATCTTAGTCATTAGATAGTGTCTACCAAGCTCAAAAGGTCAGTAAGGCAAAGGACAGTGTCTATCGAGCTCAGAAGGTTAAGAAGGCAAAGGACATTGTCTACCAAGCTCAGAAGGGCAATAACACAAAGGATAGTGTCTAACAAGATCAAAAGGTTAGCAAGGAAAAAGATAGTGTTTATCGAGCTTAGATGGTCAATGAGGTAAAATGATAGAATCTACTGAGCTCACTCAATCATTAAAGAAAATGTGGCAGAAATAATTCTTACTGAGCTCACTCGGTCATTAAGGGAAATGTGGCAGAAACAGTTCTTACCGAGCTGACTCATTCATCAAAGGGAATGTGGTAGAAGTAGTTCTTACCAATCTCTCATGAAGGAATTTAGTTCTTACTGAGTAAAGTCGATAGCAAAGGATTTTACAAATATTGCAATATTAACTGAGTCAAGAAGGTTAACTCAGGAAATTTTTGGAAGTAGTATTTACCAAGTAGAGTCGGCTAGTAAAGGATTTCATTATTTTATGAAATGCATTTATTTGTTTAGAGTAATATTTGTTGCCAACTGATGTATGGTTTATTCATAAATGTAACATGTAAATGGGCCAACTTGAAAATTTGAATGGTATAAGTAAGAGGTCAAGTTGCGAATTCTAAGCGTGTGGAAGTGTGTCGAATTAATGTGATATGAAGAGTGATTATTGTGGAAGAAAATTTGAAGGATGATTAGAGATCATTGAGGAGTAGCAGAGCCATATTTGATCAAGGAGGATATGATGATGCTAAATAGAGACTTGTAGCCAACAAATTTAGTTGCATCTTACTCAGGTCAGTTCATTGTTGCTTTCTAACCATTGTAGCATTGATTTCAAATCTCTTAACAGAGTTGGTTTAATAGCCATTTTGTAAATCCTCTAACAAGGTGACAATTTAGTTGAATTGTTCTTAAGACCTCTAGCAAGGCCACTCCTAACAGGGTGATTAAATCCTCTAATAGGGTCACACCTAATAGTGCGTATTGTAACCTTTAATAGGGTTGGCTCCTAATAGGGCTCACTTTAGAAGAGTGAAAAATTGGTGACTAGTTACTTAGTGATTTTTTCCATATTCGGTTTCCACGTTAAATCTGGTGTCTCTTCTGTTCATTTTATTTTCAATTGCATGCATGTTTGATTGAAGATTAGTAACAGTTTTTGTTTACCAAGTTTTAGCAGTAACTAGATCTTTAAGACATCTAAGGGATCTGTGGATTAATTTTTGTAAGTAACCAATTCACCCCCACTCTCAGTTACTCTACCTTTAATTCAAACAATTGGTATCAAATCTTTTGGTGCTTATAGGAAAAGATTTCAAGGATCTAAGCTAAAGATTAGGATGTCTTAAAAAAGGGAAATTCAAAGACTTAATAGAAACAACTTCTCAGCATGGAAAGGATTGATGAGGCTTCATTTGGCTTCTATTGGTGATACAGGGGTAAAGTACCTTGATGAAAAATATGAAGAGCCTTTTGGTACATTATCTATCAATGATATTGCTGAAAAGAAGACTCACAACAACATGATGATAGATATAGCACCTGCTTTGAGTTATGAAGAATTTGATGACATCAAGGATTACAAAACTACCTTTGAAATGTGGAACAAGCTGAAAGAGATCTATAGAGGAGATGATAATGTAAGAAGAGCCAAAGTAGAAAGTTTGAGAGGACAATTTGATCAAATGAGGATGAGAGAGGATGAAAAAATTGCAAAGTATGTTGAAAGAGTTTAAAGCATGTGTTAGTGCAATCAAAGCATCTGGAGGAGACATCAATGAGGAGACAGTTATAAGTAAAGTTCTTAGAATTCTACTTCCCATTTATACAATCAGAGTCTCTACAATTCAAGATAGAAGATGTGAACCAAATCATAAAATAAATTTAGAGGCCATAGTTGGAAAATTGACTACATTTGAGCTGGACAACTATGACAATTATGTTCTAGCTGCTAATAATGTTGAATCGGCATTTGAACCCAAGCTTTCACTCAAAGAAAAAGGGAAAAAGATGAAGGATCCAAAATTAGACAGTGATCTTGAGGTGGTTGAAGCTCTACTAGAAAGAAAATATTCAAGAGACAAAGGAAAATACAAAGGTAAGGTTCCTCTAATCTTCTTTTCTTGTGAAGAAATTAGACATATTGCAGCTAGGTGCCCAAATAAGAAGAACAAAGATGAGAAGAAAGGTCACAAGTACAATGGAAAGATAGACTTCAAATCATTCAAGGATAAAGGTAAGAAAATAGTTTTTATGGCTGAAGATTCTAATGATTATGAGGATGAAGAAGAAGATGAAATTGTCTACATTGTTGTGAAAGACGAGTCTGATAATGATGAGGAAATGGCACTTATTTCTCATATGAGCAGAAATGACACATAGATCATCGATAGTGGTTGTTCTCATTACATGACTGGTGATAAAACTAAGTTTGAATACTTTGAAAACTATGATGGTGGTAGTGTAAGATTTGGTAACAATGAACCTTGTTGTATAAGATGAAAAGGAAGAATCTCACTAACCAAGGAAATTGTATTTAATAATGCATATTAGGTAGAGGGACTAAAGAATAATTTTTTGAGTGTGGCACAGCTACTCAATAATAGATTCAAAGTAGAATTTATGCATGGAAGAGTAAGAACTTATTTTATCTTGAACTTGGTGAATGTTCATGTTTCATTGCTCAAATTGAAGAAAGTTGGTTGTGGCATAGGAGGTTATGTCATGTAAACTTTGACAACTTAATGAAGATCAATAAATTCAAGAAAGTAAGAGCTATTCCTAACAAAAAGAAACTTGAGGTTGGTCTATGCAAGAATTGTCAAATTGGTAAAATGGGAAAGACTAGTTTTAAAGGCAAGAACTTTCAGACTGAAGAAGTTCTAGAAATTGTGCATATTGATTTGTGTGGACCTATTGGCATTGAAATTTATACGGGTGAAAATTTTCTTATTCTGTTTGTTGATGATTATTAAAGAATGATGACTGTCATGTACCTCAGAGAGAAATCAGAAGCATTTGAAAAGTTCAAATAGTATTTGAACAGAGTAGAAAAGGAAATAGGCAAGAGACTAAAATGCTTAAGATCTAACAGAGGTGGTGAATTCATTTCACAAATTCAATAACTTTTGCATTGAAAGGGGAATCAAAAGACATGTTTTAGCACCTAGAACTCCAAAACAAAACAGAGTAGCAGAAAGAAGGAACATATCTATCATGGATTGTGCAAGAACTTTAATGATTGAGAAAGTATTGCTATCAAATACTGGAAGGAAGCTATCAGCACTGCAGTTCATACCTTGAACCGAGTACAGCTAGAAAAGGACTCATTCAAAACACCCTATGAGATGTGGTATCACTACAAATCCAATGTAAGTTATCTAAAAGTATTTGGAAGCAAATGTTACATTTTGAAAGAATCTAGAAAAGGTAAATTTGACATAAAAAGTGATGAAGGAATATTTTTGAGATACTCTTGAAAAATAAAAGCATATAGATATTTGAACGTATCTACTCACAAAGTCATAGAAAGTGCACATGTGAAAGTTGATGAGTTTGCAGAAACAAAAAATGAAGAAAGCAAAAAGAAACCTGAAGACTATAGAGGATTTGTTTACATTGAACCTAATACAATGCCAACTATACCTATTAATCAAGAATTTTCAACTCTAGAGTCTTCATTAACCGAGTCACAAGAAGTTCAAACCGAGTCAGTACCTACCGAGCTGTAAGAACCCAAGTTGCAAATAGAAGATACTAAGTTAGCATCTACCAAGCCCAAGCAACTAAAATTAAAACCAGAAATTGAAACACAAAAGGATAATAGAACAAGTCATTCAAAAGGAAAGGAGCCCATGTTAGCCAAGTATGTCAGAAGGTATCATGCACCAGATCAGATCATTGGAGATAAATCAGAAGGAAAAATGATAAGAAGTAAGTTGAAAGGCACTTTTTTACCTACTGATTTTGAACCTAGAAATGTCAAAGATGCATTAGACAATGAAAGTTGGATTGAAGCTATGAATGAAGAGATAGAACATATAGAGAAAAATAAAATATGGACTCTTGTACCTAGACCCAAAGATAAGAATGTGATTGGAACAAAGTGGGTATTCAGAAACAATCTAAATGAAGATGGTAAGGTATCAAGGAACAAAGCTAGACTAGTATGCAAAGGATACTCTCAAGAAGAAAGTGTAGACTATGGAGAAACTTTTAGTCCTGTTGCAAGATTGGAAGGTGTCAGAACCTTACTTGCATATGCTACATTCAAAGGATTCAAATTTTATCAGATGGATATTAAGTTAGCATTTCTTCATGGCATATTGGATAAAGAGGTTTACATTGAACAACTTGAAGGTTTTGTTGATCCAAACAAGAAGGAAATCATCTAAAAATTGCATAAAGCATTATATGGTCTGAAACAAGCCACTAGAGCATGGTATGAAAGATTACATAACTATCTTATTTAGATTGGTTTTCAAAGAACTAATGACAATAGTAGTTTGTACATAGAAGAAGGACTAGATAATAAGATTTTTTTGGTAGAAATATTTGTAGATGATACTTTGTTCAAAGGAAATGATGATCTTTGCAACGAATTTTTAGAACAAATGAACAAGGAATTTGAAATGTCAATGTTTGGAAAAATCAAATTCTTTGTTGGTATTCAAATTCAACAGAGTAAGAATGGCATCTACATTACTCAATCTAAATATATCAAGGAGATATTGAAAAAGTTTGGTATGGAAGACTGCAAACTAGTTGGGGCTCCTATGTGTACTGGATTAAAACTGACCAAGGATGATGAATCAAAGGAAGTGCATTAGACATTGTATAGATCCATGATTAGAAAATTACAATATGTAGTGCACAAAAGATGAAACATTGCCCTTGCAGTAGGAATTGTAGCAAGATTCTTAGAAAACCAAAAGAAAATCACATGATGGAAATCAAAAGGATCATGAGATACTTAAAAGGAACTAAAGAATATGGATTATGGTATAAAATTGGAGGAAAACTAGATTTCAAGGTGTTCACTAATGTAGATTGGGCAGGAAATATTGATGACAGAAAGAGCACAAGTGGAGGAGCTTTCTTTTTTGGAAAAAGGTTGGCTTCTTGGACAAGAAAATAGTAGACTTGTACATCTCAATCCACAACAGAGACTGAATATGTTACACTAACAATAAATTGCTAAAATATTGTGTAGTTTAAACAAGTATTGGAAGGTATGAGGCAAAAAATCAAAGAAACTATTGTTATGTTTTGTGATAACACAAGTGCAATTAAAATCTCCAAGAATCCAGTGATGCATTAAAAAACCAAGCATATTGCCATAAAGTATCACTTTATTAGAGAATTGGTACAAGAAAAGGATATAGGATTGGAATATGTCCATGAAAAGGAACAAATTGCTGACATATTCACAAAGCCTTTACCTAAGGATGCATTCTTGTATCTAAGAGGTAAGTTAGGGTCATTCCCCTATTTGAAGCTCACTAAAATATAGTTTTAATGATGCATCAACAGAAACTGAATCGAAGATCTATCAGTTGATGCAACAAACCAATTGAAGACATTACATATGAATCAATACATCAGGTACAATGCTATTCAGCCATTTTGAGTTGTCTTTGGCATGTCTTGTCAAAGAGGGAGAATATACTGTCATATCTTTCTAAAATTTGCAAAATAATAAGAGTTTGTGCAAGAGGGAGAGATTATTATGAAAGAGGGAGTTTTTTGTATTTGAAGAAGAAAGTGAAGTATTTTTTCAGTAAAAGACTTGTTTTCAAATTTCATTCTGCTATGACATGTTGTGTTGCCATCAATGCCAAAGAGGGAGATTGTTGGATACAATTGTTCAAATTATGTGTTGTCTTTGATGTCACACAAATTTCATATCAATCTTCAGATAGTGTCTACTGGGCTGAAAAGGTCAGCATGGAAAAGGATAGTGTCTACTGAGCTTAGAAGGTTAGCAAGTTAAAGGATAGTTCCTACCGCGCTGAGGTGGTTAGTGAGGTAAAAGGATAGAATTTATCGAGCTCACCTGATCATCAAAGGAAATGTAGCAAAAATAGTCCTTACCGAGCTCACTCAATCATTAAAGAAAATGTGGCGAAAATAGTTTTTATCGAGCTCACTTGGTCATCAAAGGGAATGTGGTAGAAGTAGTTCTTATCGAGCTCTCATGAAGGAATTTAGTTCTTACCGAGTAAACTCAATAGCCAAAGGATTTTACAAATATTGCAATATTAACTGAGTCAAGAAGGTTAACTCAAGAAATTTTTGGAACCAGTATTTACCGAGCAGGGTCGGGCAGTAAAAGATTTCATTGTTTTATGAAATAACATATTTTTTTAGAGTAATATCTATAGCCAACTGATGTATGGTTTATTGGTAAATATAACATGTAAATGGGCCAACTTGAAAATCTTAATGGTATAAGTAAGAGGTCAAGTTATGAATTCTAAGTGTGGAGAAGTGTGTGGAATTAATGTGATATGAAGAGTGATTATTGTGGAAGTGAATTTGAAGGATGATCAGAGATCATTGAGGAGTAGTAGAGCCATATTTGATCAAGGAGGATCTAATGATGTTGAACAATTATTTGTAGCCAACAAATTCAATTGCATCTTGTTCAGGTCAATTCATTGTTTCTTTCTAACCATTGTAGCAGTGATTTCAAATCTCTTAATAGAGTTGGTTTAACAACCATTTTGTAAATCCTCTAACAAGGTGATAGTTCAGTTGAATTGTTCTAAAGACCTCTAGCAAGGCCACTCCTACTAGGGTGATTAAATCATCTAACAGGGTCACACCTAACAGTGTGTATTGTAACCTTCAACAAGGTTGGCTCCTAATAGGGCTCACTTTAGAAGAGTGAAAAATTTGTGACTAGTTACTTGGTGGTTTTTTCCATATTGGGTTTCCAAGTTAAATCTGATGTCTCTTGTGTTCATTTTGTTTTCAAATGCATGCATGTTTGATTGAAGATAAGTAATAGTTTTTGTTTACCAAGTATCGACAGTAACTAAATCTTTAAGACATCTAAGGGATCTGTGGATTAATTTTTATAAGTAACCGATTCACCCCCCCCTCTCATTCACTCTACCTTTAATTGCAACAGAGGTGTCATTCTTTGTAGCCTTGATGTTGTCTCTTGTTTTCCATTTCAAACAATTTTTTTAGTAATTTGATACTTATGATTATTATGGAAAAAGATTCTAAGCCCATCAGACATAGACACCTACTTTCCTAAACTTCTTGAACGAAAAGATTTCATCTTTGGGCCACAAAATAGACATACAAATAATTCCTTGGTCAGAAGACCTATAAGATCATGGCACAATTGGATCATGTAAAATTATCATGCACAACCTAAATATACTAAAATAATGTGTAAGCACTATAACATTCCAAAAAAATGTGACCTTAATAGTATAATGTACCACAAAAATTAGTTAGCCTAGGGACATCATGTATTATCTATACAAGAATTGTTAGAAATGCTTTAGAATAACTGAGAGCGGGGGTGAATTAGTTATTTAGGGTCCAAATGCCCAATTCACACTTTTCATCAAATAAAATGTGCCCATAAAACTATTCATTCATCCAAGCTTATACTTTCATACTTAGCAGGTTACTATAAATCAACATGCAAGCATAACACATGAAAAGATCAACACATAACAAATTGATTTATACGGAAATCCAATTTGTAAAAAACTACTAGTGACATGTTACTCAATTCTCATTCTTTTGAAGTGATGCCCTATGAAAGGCATGCCATGTTAAAGGCTACAACACACTATTAAATGTGACCTGGTTAAAGGATTTAATCACCCTGTTAGAAGTGGGCCTAGTTAGAGGACTTTAGAACATTCACTTTGAATGTCACTCTATTAAATGATTTACAAATGGCTATTAAACCAACCTAAGTCCATAGAATTTTTTACCCTAATTGATATAATTGCTAGAGAGTAACAATAAGGGGTTTTGACCTGATTACAACATACAACTTATCTTGCAAACTTTAGATCACCATTCAACTCATAACATTGCCTAGCTTTAAGTCTCTACAACCCTTGATAGCTTGCCCTCCTTTCAAGCATTGTCTCCTTGAGTCTCCATGCTCAATGTACTAATGCAGTCATCTCTCTCTAACCACTTATTGAAGTAGAGTCTCTATGCTCTATTCTTTTTTCTCCTAGATGCCTTCTCCTTGACACCCTTCAACCACTTCACAATTTGGCACACCAAAAACTCTTACTTCTTGGTTTGTGACTCCTTAAATAGAAGTCTTAGAATTTATTTTTCCACTCGATTCTTCCCTCCTTTAGTTTTGGTTCAAATGGATTAGGTAAGATTCATTGAATCTAACCCACATCTTGTTTCTTCTAAACACATCATGAGGAATCCTCTTGAATTCACTCAAAAATGGTTTACATAGAATTATATGCCACCAACTCATCATCCTTATCTTCCAACTAGTTCATAAAATTCTATGTAACAACTATGTCAGCATAGATTTGGTGAATCTTTGACTTTTAAAATAATGCAATAGCTTAGCACTATTAAAATTTTGGTACTCGACACACACTATGTTACTCGACATCAACTACATTTTATCAATGCTTGGCACCTACTGTGGATTCACTCAGCATGCACTAAGTTTTTAGTTTTGTTGGTTCCTTCTATATCACTTGTTACTTGAACTTCACTCAACACCAGAAGTTCACTCAACACACACTAGATTTTGCATTTGCTTGGCTCCAACTAAAAATTTGCTCAGCTTTAACTAGCTTTCTAAGAACTCACTAATGAACTTAGTTAAGCTTTGCATTCAACTTTATTCTAGCTTATTCCTCCAATGTTTCAAGTGTGGCCAACATCTGTATCTTCAAGTATGTTATCAATACATCATTTTACCAATGTCTTAATTGATTCTTGCACTTCATTACAAAAACATAACTCAACCTTTCCCTTAGGTGCTCTTGTTACATTTTATTGATTATACCCTCTTCATCAATCAACTAAGTGATAGTGCTATAATCTTATAATTAATTGTCATTCCTACAAATAGCAAGTTTGACATCAGTGACAAAATAATGATTAAAAACATTCTTTATCAATCAACTTCCTTCTTCGCAACAATCTCCCTCTTTGATCTTCAACAATTGATATTTCAATCAGATTTCCAACAATCTCTCTCTTTGGCATTGATGGCAAAGCAAACTAATCCATCATCAAACCAAACTATTCAACCAAGTTCTCAAAATGCTAATGAGATTAGAAGAGTATGTCAAATGCCAAAAAGAAATTGTGTTACCATCATTTTTACTTCTCTAATCTATAATCGTTTACTTCTGCTTCTCCCTCTTAGCTCTGCTTCTCCCTCTTAGCTATTGTTTCCTTACACTTTTTTTTTGTACTACTCCTATCTTCCTCTTACATTATTTCTTGCTCTATCTATTTGATCCTATAGATTTGACTACTTTTTTTTCTATTTCTCTTCTCTTCTCAAATGTTGTTGATCAGTTTCTACATATCTTTCCATCTTTCTCTTGATTTGACAATCTCCCTCTTTCTCTTGATCAGTTTTTTAACAATCTCCCTCTTTGACAACAATGACAAAGACACATTACTTGAGCATCTTATCATGCAAATATAGCATTTTCTAGAACTTCCAATTTCTCCCTCTATCACCTTGCTTGTGACTATATTGTAACTTGTACACTTTGACTACTTCAAGCATGAATCCTAAAGTAAGTATACTCTGCATTAATTTGTAATATTTCAACAGTCAAGTCATTTGATGTAGGGAAATCCTTGCTATTGCTTAAGTAGCCTTGGCTAGGGGTATCACCCCTAACTTACCTATGAGATATTCAAAAGTATCTTTAGGTAAAGCTTGTGTAAAAATGCCAGCAATCTATTCCTTTAAACTAACATATTCCATCATTACTTTCCTATCTTCCACCAATTCTCTTACATGGTGATACTTAATTGCAATATGCTTTGTTTTTACATGCATCACAGGATTCTTCGATATGTTGATGGCACTTGTATTATCACAATAAAGTATCGTAGGCTCATTTACCTCTTCCTTCATAGCTTGCAATAGATGTTTGATCCATACAATATTTGTGCAGTTAATATTAGCAACAACATATTCAACTTTTGTTGTAGACTGTGAGGTACAACTTTACTTTTTGTTGGTCCAAGTAATCAACCTTCTCCTTAAGAAAAGTGTTCCTCCACTGGTGCTTTTTCTATCATCAATATTACCTCCCCAATTTGCATCAATATGGTCTCTTAGCTCAAACTTTTCACTCCTCTTGTAGTACAAATCAAAGTCACTAGTTCCTTTTAGGTACCTCAATATTCTCTTTACTACCATCAGATGATTTTCTCTTAGATTTACAAAAAATCTTGCCACTATTCCAACTGCTAAGGCAATGTCTGGTCTACTATGTACAACATACTATAACTTTCCAATTATTGATCTATACATTGTTTGGTTCACTTTAGCTGACTCATCATTCTTGGATAACTTATGTCCTGTTACTATTGTGTGCTAATTGGTTTTGAATTTTCTAATCCAAATATCTTGAGTATCTCCTTGATGTATTTGGATTGGGTCACAAATACACCAAGCTTTAATTGATGTACTTACAATCCAACAAAGAATTCGATTTCTTCAAACATTGACATCTCAAACTCATGTTTCATTTGATAAGAAAAATCTTTGCATAGAACATATTTTCCTCAAAATATTATATCATCAACAAATATTTTAGATATGAAAATATCTTTACCCTTTTTTTCTTTGATGTACAAGTTATTGTTATCATCTATTCTCTCAAATCTTATCTTCACAAGATATGTGTGTAGTCTCTCATACCATGCTCTAGGTGCTTACTTCAAACCATAGAGTGCTTTGTGAAATTTACAAATGATATCCTTGTTCTTGTCATCAACAAATCCCTCTAGTTGTTCTATGTAGACTTCCTCTTCTAGTATACCATTCAAAAAAGTAGACATCACATCCATTTGGTAGACTTTGAATCCTTTGTAAGTAGCATATGCAAGTAGTGTTTTGACTCCTTCCATTCTTGCAACATTGGAAAATATTTCCCCATAATCCAATCCTTCTTCTTGCGCATAGCCTTTGCAAACTACTTTGGCTTTGTTTCTTGTTATCTCACCATTCTAATCAAGTTTATTCCCAAACATTCATTTAGTACCAATTACATTCTTATCATCTAGTCTAGGGACTAGGGTCCAAGTTTTCTTCTTCTCAATCGAGTATATTTCATCTTTCATAGCTTTTTACTAGTCATCATCTTGTAGTGTATCTTTTACTATTTTGGGTTCAATATTGCTAATGTGACATGATTCATTTCTTAGTCTATTCCTGGTCATTGGTCTGGCATCCTTGTCACCAATGATTTGTTCTATAGGGTGATGTCTTCTCACATATCTGGATAGCCTTGGTTCTATCCTTCTTTCCATGTTTGGTCCTTTAGTTTCAAAGTCATTTTTCTCTTCTCCATCTGGTGTTTCATCAGCTCATTCATGTGTATTATTTTCAGAGTCAGAATGTGCAATTTCTTCATTCTTCAACTCAGCTTCTAAATGCAGCTTGACATTCATTGGTTGTGACTCGGCTAATACTGAGATTTGTTGCTGATTTCCAACTTGATTAGTAGCATTATCTTCAACAATCATTCCTTCATAGAAATATACAATGGATCTATAATCTTCTAATTTCTTGGATTCATGAACTTGGACTTTTTCATGCTCATCAAAATTTACATTTGCAGTCTCCACAATCTTGTTAGTGTTAGTATTTAAACACTTATATGTCTTACTTGTAGTGGAGTATCCAAGGAATATGCCTTCATCACTTTTTGCATCAAACTTTCCATTTCTACTATCTTTAAGAATATTGCATTTACAACCAAATACTTTGAAATATTTCACATTAGGTGAGTGACCATACCATAATTCAAAAGGTGTTGCATTTGTTCCTTTCTTGACTTGGACTCTATTCAGGGTGTAAACAACAATGCTTACATCTTCTCTCCAGTATTTGAGAGCAACATTTTTCTCCATCAATAATGTTCTGGCACAATCTATCATTGATCTATTCATTCTTTTATTAATGCCATTATGAGGTGGAGTTCTTGGTGCTGATGTTTGTCTCTTGATTCCTTTATCATTGTAGAATATCTCAAATTCTTTTGATGTAAACTCACCTCCTCTATCTGATCTTAGGCACTTTAGACTCTTTCCTATTTCCTTCTCAACTTTTGCCAAATACCACTTAAACATTTGAAATGCATCAGATTTTTGCTTCAAGAACATGGTAGTCATCATTCTAGAGTAGTCATCTACAAATAGCATAATGTATTTATCTCCTTGGTAGCGTTGTACTTCTATTGGACCACATAAGTCTGTATGGAATAGCTGTAGTACTTCTTTGGAAGTGTAGCTTTTGCTTTTGAAACTAGATTTAGTCATCTTTCCTAATTGACATTGTTTACACATTGTGTCTTCAAGTTTCTTCAATTTGGGCAAACCTCTGACTTTCTTCTTCTTGCTGATGCTAATCAGATTGTCAAAGTTAACATGACATAATCTTTTATGCCATAACCACACATCATCAAGTCTAACAACAAGACAAGTTGCATCCTCCATATCTAGGTAAAACAAATTACTCCTAGTTTGTTCACCTTTTCCTATCATATTTCCATTAGTTTTATAGATTTTGGCAGTTTTGTTCCCAAATTTGATTTTGCAACCTACATTGCCTAACTGAGATACACTCAAAAAATTGTAGTTCAATCCTTCAACATAGTATGCATTATCACATGAGAATTTCTCTATAAGTTTGATAGAACATTTTCCTTTGATTTGACATGGAGCATCATTTACAAATCTAACACTATTTCCATCATATTGAGTAACTGTAATAAACTTACTTTTATCTCTTATCATGTGATGTGAGCATCCACTTGTCATATTTTTTCACATAGGTTACCAATGTTGTTGCCTCATCTCCATCTGATTCATCCTTCATGGTCACATAAACTACTTCATCATCATTCTCATCAAATCCTTGTTTAATAATGTAGCATTTATTGTCTTTTTCCTTGTAATCTCTACTATCATCTTCTCTTTTGTTCTTGTACTCATTTCCTTCTTTATAGTTCTTCTTTTGTGTAAACCTTGCAGCAATATGACCTACTTCATTATAATTAAGACATATGATAGGGAGCTTACCTTTAAATTTACCTTTGCCTCTATGGAATCTTCTAGCCAGTAGTGCCTCTGATTGTTCCACATCTTCCTCATCTATGCTACTATCACTAGATGTATGTTTTCCTTTTCTACTCATATTCTTTGATTTCACCTCCTCAGTGTCTTTCAATGTTAGCTTGGCCTTGAAGTAGATTTAAGGTTTTTAGATTTGTAGTTATCAAAGTTGGATAACTCAAATGCAGTAAGTCTTCCCACTATACCTTCAAAGGTTAGTGTGTTTCCTTGTACACATGTTAGCTCTTGGATGACTGGAACTCTAATAGCATAGATAGGGAGCAAGGTTCTAAGGTATTTTCTATTGATAGTCTCTTCTTCCAATTGACAACCCAAACTTCTTATTACACTTACTACCTCTTTCATTCTGGAGCCATATTGAGCAACATTCTCACCTTCCTCCATTTTCATGTCATAAAACTTTCCACTAAGGCTTTCTCTCTTTACTCTTTGAACATTCTGATCTCCTCCATAGATATTTGTTAGATATTTCTACATTTTGAATGCAATGTCACATCCTTTGATGTCATCAAATTTAGCATACCTGAGTGTAGAGGAAATATCCAACATAGCCTGATTGTGCTCCTTTCTTTTGTTCAAATCATTTGTAGAGAGGGGTCTGGTTGGATCTACACGTTTCACTCCAATTAAAGTTTTTCAATAGTTAGCTACTAATCCAAGGTGCAACATCCTTAGACTTTTCCATGTAGAAAAGTTATCTCTATTGAGCTTAGGAACTTCTCTCTTAGACATCTTGATCTTCCTACTTCTAGTACCTTTAAACTAAATCAATAGATGGCTCTGATACCAATTTTTAGAAATGATTTAAATAACTAAGACGGGGAGTGAATTAGTTATTCAAAGTCAAAATTTTTAATTCACACTTTTCATCAAATAAAATGTGCCCATAAAACTATTCGTTCATCCAAGCTTATACTTTCATACTCAGCAGGTTACTATAAATCAACATGCAAGCATAACACATAAAAATATCAAGACATAGCATAGTGATTTATGTGGAAAACCAATTTAGGAAAAACCACTAGTAACATGCTACTCAATTCTCACTCTTCTAAAGTGATGCCCTGTGAAAGGCCTGCCTTATTCAAGGCTACAACACATTGTTAATTGTGACCTAGTTAAAGAATTTAACCACCCTATTAGAAGTGGGCTTGGTTAAAGGATTTTAGAACATTCACTTCGAATGTCACCATATTAAAGGATTTATAAATGGTTATTAAACCAACCTAAGTCCATAGAATTTTTACCCTAACTGATACAATTGCTAGAGAGTAACAATAAGGGGTTCTAATGTGATTACAACATACAACTTATCTTCTAGATTTCAGATCACCATTTAGCTCATAACATTGCCTTGTATTCAGTCTCTTCAACTCTTGATAGCTTGCCCTCCTTTCAAGCATTGTTTCTTTGAGTCTCCATGCTCAATGTACTAGTGCAATCATCTCTCTCTGACAACTTATAGAAGTAGAGTCTCTGTGCTCTATTATTTCTTCTCCTAGATGCCTTCTTCTTGACACCCTTCAACTACTTTGCAATTTTCCACACTAGAAGATCTTGCTTCTTGGTCTACTACTCCTTAGGTAGAAGTCTTGGAATTTATTTTCCTACTCAATTCTTCCCTCCTTTAATTTTTTTTCAAATGGATTAGGTAGGATTCATTGAATCTAACCCACATCGTGTTTCATCTAGAAACATCATGAAGAATCCTTTTCAATTTGCTCAAAAATGGTTTACATAGAATTCTATGCCATCAACTCATCATCCTTATCTTCCAACTTGTTCACAAAATTCTAGGTAACAACCACATCAACTCAAATCTAGCAAATGTTCGACTTTTAAAATAATGCAACAACTTGGCACTATTAAAATTTTTGTGCTGAGCACACACTTTTTTACTCAACATCAACTACATTTTACTGATGGTCAACACCTACTATGGATTCACTTGGCATCCACTAAGTTTTCTATTTTCTTGGCTCCTTTTATATCACTTGAACTTGAACTTCACTCGGCACACACTAATTTTTTTATTTTCTTGGCTCCAACTAAAAACTTTCTCAACTCTAACAAGTTTGCTCGACACTCACTAATGAGCTTAGTTAAGCTTTGTATTCAAATTTATTCCAACTTATTCATACAATTTTTCTAAGTACAACCAACATCTATATCTTCAAGTGTGTTATCAATACATCATTTTACCAATGTCGTAATAGATTCTTGTACTTCATTACAAAACCATAACTCAACCTTTCCCTTAGGTGTTCTTATTACATCTTGTTGATTAAATCCACTTCATCAATCAAGTAAGTGATCGTGCTAAAGTCTTATAAGAAATTTTCATTCCTACAAATAGTAGGTTTTACATCAATGAAAATAGAATGATTGAAAATATTCTTTCTCAATCAACTTCCTTCTTTGCAACAATCTCCCTGTTTGATCTTCAACAATTGATATTTTCGATAAGATTTCCAACAAGAATTGCATGGAATTGAAATTATCTTTGTCCAATTAGTGTAGAGATGTCATACATAGTGACTCCATTCCATAACTTCAATAAATCATCAATAAGGAGCTCAATATACTCATTCATATCTTTAACTTCATACTTATCTAGTAATTAAATGAACATAAATATTACATAATTATTATGACCATTTTGATGCACTATTTATAAGTTAGTTTAGATAACTATTAAACGAAAAATACTTGATATAATCATTGAGAATATTATGTGCTTCCTCTTTATGGACATTCAAGGATGAATATTATTATTAATAACAACATCGTGACACACTAAGTAAACAAATCTCATATCTCCAGTTGGATTGACATTGTTCACTACCAATGAAAGCTTGAGATTATATGGTTCTTTTTTAAGTTTGGCCATTTTTTTTTTATGTCTTTAAATATATAACCATCCATATGAATTTTTAGAATGTCATCTTGACTTCTATTGTGTCTATGTTAATCCATAAATTGTGCCAAGCTAATAGACCTAAATAATTATTCAAAATGTGAAATAATGAGAATATACCAAAGAATCATGTAAGGTACATTTTTTGTTATTTGAGACAACCAATATGTAAAAATATGAAAATAAATAAATTATGTTGCAAATTCATGTTGTTTATGATATAGAATTTGATCATTAGGACATGCATGTATTGTCTAATACTTCATTCCAATTATTGGTACAAATGAGGCCAAATGTTTTATGGTGCTTAAAAAAAATCACCTATTAACCTACAACAAAAAATATGAATTGTTAATATAACCAATAGTAATTATATGGTAACAAGATGAAAAAAATTGCATACCTTATCATATGTGACATTGCTACATTGGATAAACCATTCTTAACCTTTATGTTCACCAAGAAAACTATAGTAGAGAGAAGAGTTATTTGGGAGCCTTGGTGTAGGGTCTTGTAGTAATTATCAAGTATAGGTATATTAATAGCATCTTCATCATCATTATTAGATGTACTAGTACCATCATCATGATCATCTTGATCAGATGCGCCAATACCATCTTCTTCAATAATGTCCTTTGGCACATTATCAACTATGGCAATACCATCATCTTCAGTTGTGTTCTCCACCGTAGGATCATCTTCTTTAATGGGAGAGTCATCCTTAACTTGGATATTCACACTTCCATGTTCCTCTAGTTGTAAATCCATATTCACCAATTGAAGAAAATCATGCCCCCCTTCAAAATAACCATGTTTTCTAGAATGAATCTAGGTTATTATAATTAGAATTCTTCAATTCTTTAAGCCATTATGTTTTTGCAAAGAAAATTACATTTATCAACTTTTATTTGGATCTTAGACCAAAATCTAGCAATTGTCTCCTTATTTTGTTTTGGGTTTGTATTACCAACCATGGTCTTTCTTCATAGGAAAATATTTTGGCTATAAATATACAAAATATAAATATACAATAATTAGAAGTACCTTGTATATAATCAAAAATAATAAAATATTACAACGTTATACAAGATTTACAAATACACACACAAATCATGCTCACAAGATTAGTCCAACAAATTTACACATTCCTTCCCAAAGCATCTTTCCTAGTATCATTCCTCCACCATAATTTGGTCTTATTATATTTATGTGATTAAGGATTTTTTAATTTTACAATACCACACAGACACATGCATGATCTCTCTCTCTCTCTCTCTCTCTCTCTCTCTCTCACACACACACACACACACACACACACACACACACACACATGATTGCACACACACACACAAAGTAAAATTATGGAACCAAATGCAATTAAGCTTAGATTAAATGGTATATGGAAATCAGAATAGAGTTTTAATAGTGTCCTACAAGATAATTGATGGTAAGAAAGAGGATCACAAACTACTTGAGAGAAAGAGGCATGGTGACATGAAAATTTTATGCTAATTTCTAACATCACTAATATTTGGACATCTCAATGTACATTTTACTTCTTTATGCACTTATTTATTTATCCATTGATCTACCCTTATATAATCTTGAAGAACTGACAAAATTGACCTAATTTATTAAGAAAAGCATTAATTATTAGACCATCTCATGATAGTTACATTCAACATTCATGAATTAGAGAAGAATGCATAGGACTTTGAGAAGAAAAGAGAGAGGCTAAGAATCTTATCCCACATTGGAAATATTCCTAAAAGGGTTTAGTGTAATACAGAAAATGGTAAGATTAATGTGCCCATTGATTCATCCAACACTTTTCCCATGGTCAAGGTTAGAATTGTGGATTTAGAAATGCATGTCATTATTAGTACATTCAAATAGATAGTTTTGTTATAGCATTTATCAGAGGTATTGGAAGGAGGTGGCCTTGAAGTTGAGGCTATATTGCAATCTTCTATTGGAAATTAATTGTCTATGAATCCTCATTCAACTGATTATCTATCAAAATAAATTAATCTAATATTTTGTGGCATCTTGTCGATCCTCCATAATATTGAAAATGAGAAACAATGTGAATTTAGATTCAAATTTTGGCATGAAGATTGACATTTTAAGTGGACAACAAAAAACATGGAGAAATAATGCATTTTTTGACAAGCAATGGTAAGCATAAAAAGTAATGTATTGTGAACAATAATTCTAAGAAGATTAAGTGAATGTTACTATATAGCAGCATAGAATAGAAGAGTTTTCAATGCAACAAGGTTACTTTTTTAGCAAAGAAAATGAATAAAGAATTGATGTAGGTCTAGTCAATTGAATAAGTCAGTTGTGGTTGTAGCATCTGATTGATTTAGATGAAGTAGTTTAAATCATATTGTAATCAAAGTTTTAGGGAAGTTTGTAAATCTCATATCTAAGATTAATAGAAATTATTGGAGTTCATTTCTAGCTTTATTTGGAGTTTATGGTTTCTACATTGTTAGTTTATTGACAAGTGAAGTGGTAGGTTAACATCTTTATTTTGGGATTTTAAATGTAAAAGTCGGTATTATCTCTAAGAAATCCATAAGTCTTAAAAGGAATTGAAATTTGTTAGCTCTGAATATTAAATTTTTTGTAGATATAATAGAAGAAACATTAAATTTTGAGACATAAAAAATGGTAGTAAAAGCTAGAGATAGTAACAAATATTAAAATGACAGAATTATGCTGTCAAGGTAAAGAAGATGACAATAATGGTAAGAAATGTCTTTTGAGAGCTTGTAGTCACTGGAATTAGATATTTGGGTCACCTAGCATAATATGTAGCTCTCACAAACAACCAAAATGCCTATATAAAGGAGATGATTGGAAAATATCTAAAGCCATTGAGTTTAATAAAAGATGTCCTGAAAATGAATTTTTAGATTCTACAATCATATTTTGAGACTCTTCAAATACATTGATAATAATTGATAAAACAATGGAAGAGTAGAGAATTATATTATATTTTTTCAAAAAATTTGAACTCTAGGTTTTATGCAATACCAATCTCCATTGAAGAAGTAAAGGAGCTCTTAATATTGATGGTGGATTATCTGATTTGTTCTCCTCAAATCCTTCCCAAGAAAACTCTTTCAACCTTTGAGCTAATAGAAGGGGTTAGGGAAGAGGCAATAATAGTTCATAAGAGGCGAAGGAAAGTCTTAATGAGGAATTTGTGTAGTAAATATCTATGGAGTAACAAAGAACTTAGAGGGAGGAAGTAGCTCAGTCATTTGGATCAAGAAGAATTTAAAAAGCTCAAAGTCAAAGAAATGCAACATGGTATTACGATACTAAATTTGGTCATCAAGGGAGATCTTGAAAAAAAAATACAATGAAATAGAGAAGAGAATAAATATAATTAATGAAATGGTGGTTGATGTTGATCACTTAAAGGGTTTTTTCATGTGCATCATTAGTAATTAGGGAAGAGTTGAAATTTTTCATCTCAACATTGAATAAATGAAATAAAAAGTGGTAATGAGTTTCTTTGTTATGGATGAAAATATCCTATATAAGATTAAAATAAATTATAATAGAGCACTTCTATTTGTACATAAAGGACCTTCTAAGATTGACACCTCGCATGGAAAGAATAGAAAGATACATAATGCTTATATTTTCCCTTGTACTAATTAGAATTTTTGAGTGTCTAGTAATTGATACAATAAGGCTATAAATTATTCATGGAGAAATGTGAACATGTCTTCATTGACAAGAATGGCAGAAAATGTTTTAGTGGTAGTGAAAACAAGAAAGAAAAAACCATTTTCTTTGATAGAATATTTTTTTCTAATATCAATACTTAGTTACATGCTTCATACATAGATAATAAATATAAATACATCAATGATCAATGTTGAAGAGTTTAGTTCAAGAATCCTTTTATGTTGACATCTTGGGTATGAATAGCCTAACTACATCGGTCTGAGTCATTAGTTAAAAAATGAAATGGTTGGAGTGTTTTCATAAATTTTATAGCTTATTAGTATATGCTAAGCAAAAATTATATTAAAATAAAATATGAATCTCTTTCAATTGTAAAATTCTAAAGGAAAATATACACCATTATAGTTTGTGCACACTGATTTATTTGGTCATATGCACAAGATCTCTATTAGAGAACTAATATTTGATAATCTTTATAGATTATTAGAGATATTAGGGATAGTTATGAATTTTAAAGCATGAATCATAAGATTTTATGATATTTATCACATTTAAGATCCAAGATAAGGAGAAGAGTGGGCACTTCATCAAGGTCATAATGTCTAATAGACAAGGGTAGAATCCCTCCAATAGGTTTGAAAATATTTGGAAGCATCATTGTACTATGGAGGAGTTGGAAAAAAGATAAATCTAGAGAAAAGTAAACTAGTTAAGAGGAAGAAGAATGCCAAATTTCTTTCAAATAATTGAGGGGGTGTGGGTGGGGGAGGGTGGGTGGGTGGTTTGTGAATCAATTATCAAAAGTCTAGATGTAAAAATAAAAAATTTCAATGCTTAGTAGACCCATATCCATAAAATATTGTTATGCATGAATCCATTAGATCACATAATGCTTAAACTTTGTAGGTTATTGTCCTAGGTTAAAAAGACTTTGTAGAAACATAAATATGAAACATACTAGATTCAATAACACATTTAACACAAGGATTTTACTTGGAAACTGAATTTGGGAAAATCCACCAATAACATGCTACTAATTCTCACTCTTCTGAAGTGAAGACTTGTCAAAGCCCAACCTTCTTAGAGGTTACAATATACACTATTAGATATGACCTAGTTAAAGAATTTTAATCACCATGTTAGGAGTGAGCCTTGTTAGAGGACTTTATACTATTTCATTAAAATGGCACTCGATTACAAGATATATAATTGATTGTTCTATCAAAATTAATCCAAAGGATTTACCCTAGACTGATACAATGGTTATAAAGTAATAGTAGGGCTTGATTTGATAAAAAATTACAACTCACTTGCACATTATAGATCTTTGTTTAAGTTCTACAGTCTACTTGGCATTCAAACACTTTAGCTCTAATAGCATATTCATCCTTGAAGCATTTAAAATCTTAGGCCTTCTTGTTTTGAATTACAACTATACTCACTTCTATTTGGCCACTGAATGAAGCAATACCCTAGAGTCCTTTTCTTACTTAGGTTCTCATACATGAAAAATTTTTCTTCTAACCATCTCTATAAATAGACAATTAAGATCTTTTTCTACTTAACCACAATCATCCATTTTAGGGTTAGGTAGGATACAATGAATCTACACACTTTTCCATTTGGTTCCTCTAGAAACATCCTCTACGATCTTCCTTGAATGTTCTTCGAAATGGTTTACCTTGAATTCTATACCACTACCTCATCATAATCATCTTCCACATGGTCCACACAATTCAAGAAAACAAAAGAGTTAGCTTATATTCATCAAACCTTTGGTTTAACATATTTTGTGGCACTTGGAATCAATATGCTATTACTCAACACCTATATTGTTTTGTTACTCAACCAACACTATTTCACTCAGACACTAAACTTTACTGCTGCTCATCATTGACTAAAATATACTTGGCATATACTGACAATCACTTAGCTTGTATTATTTTTCATCTTTGATTGAAACCTATTTTTTTTCACTAGGAATCCACTGATTTCTACTTGGAAAGGCTCGACAGACACTTTCCATACTTGATCTTCTTCCAGTCTTAACTTGAGTAATTTTTCATTTTGGACTTTGAGTAGATAAAAAATATACTATAGCATTGATGTCTTACTTCATTTAAGTGTCTATTTTACATTTCAAATAACTCAACCATTCTCTAGGTGCTATTCTTATCTCCTATTTTCAAATCTTCTTTATTAATTAACTATATGATAGCTTTCAAACCAAAAAGCAATGGTCTCACCAGTAGATAGCTAGGTTGACATCATTAAAAAAATAATGATTGTTCCATTATAGATTGTTTACTTCAAAACAATCTTATATCAACAATCTCCCTCTACGGCATTGATGGAAAATGAATACCAAAAAAAATACAAAAAATAAAATAAATCTTTGAAATTTATCCCTCTATTAGTCTAGTATGTGTCCTTCCTCTATGTAGGGTAATTTGAGCTTTTCCAAGTTCCTTTACTATTTACTGTATCTTCTCCCTCTAACTTATAACTCCCTCTTGTATAATATCACTCCCTCTTTCTAATATTTAGTTATGTCTCTCTCTCTCTGATCTCTTCTTATATCTCCCTTGGTACTTTCTCCCTCTTACTAGGTAGATATATATTTCTTTTCCATTAGGATTATATCTCTGTCTTTGACAACAATGCCAAAGACTTGACACCTTAGTATGTAGATATAATCAATCTTAGATTCTCCCTCTACAACCTTTCATGTGACTATAAATTCTAATTTATCTCCTTCATTACTTTAGGTATCTCCTAAAGTAATATCCACTGCATCAAGTTGTAAGAAGCAAAATTCATCTTAGTTGATGCAAGACATTTCTTATGATTCTCAAGTAGCTTTGGATATGAGTATCACACCTAGTTTACCTCTAAGATACTCATGAGCATTGTTAGGTAAATCTTTTTTTAAGATATCATCTACGTATTCTTTTGTATTCACATGTTCCATCCCCACTTCTTGTTTTTCACCTAACTCTCTGAAGTAATGATATTTGATTGCAATGTGCTTAGTCTTTGTGTGCATCATAGGGTTGTTTGATATATTTATATCACTTGTATTATCACAATGAAGTACCATAGTTTTAGTGATCTCCTCCTTCATACCTTTGAGTAGTTGATTGATCCATACAATATTTGTACAATTTACTTCAACAACCACATATTCAACTTTGATAGTAAATTGAGATATATAATTTTGTTACTTACTAATCAAACTAACCAACCTCTTTTCTATGAAAAATGTTCCACAACTTGTGCTCTTTTTGTCATCAATTTTTCTAGCCCAATTAGCATTTATGTAGGCTCTGAACTCAATTTTTTCATTTTTCTTATAGTATAGACCATAGTGTTATGTTCCTTTTAGATATCTCACAATTCTCTTAACAACCATCAAATGATTCTACTTAAGTTTTTAAGAGAATCTTGTAACAATCCCAATAGATAATGTAATGTTAGTTCTTCTATGGACTACATATTGCAATTTTCCAATCATAGAAATGTACACTATTTGATTCACATCAACTAAATCATCACTTGTTGACAACTTGTTTCCTATTAACATAGCTATGCTAATTGATTTTGAATCTTCAAATCTGAAATATTTCAGTATTTCCTTCACACACTTATTCTAAGTGATGTATATACCATACTTCATTTGATATACTTGCAAAAAAACAAAGAACTTGATCTCTTCAAACATAGACATCTCAAATAATTTCTTCATTTAATTTGCAAATGCCTTACATAATGTAGCTTGACCTTGAAATATTATATCATCAACAAAAATTTCAAGTACTAAAATACCTTTACCTCCTTCTTTCTTCAAGTACAGATTGTTGTTATTACTAGTCTTCTCAAAACCAATCTTCACAATATAATTGTGAAGCATTTCATACCATGCTCTTGGTTCTTTCTTTAAACCATATGACGATTTGTATAGTATGCATACCATGTTCTTGTTTTTAGAATCAAAAAATCATTCTATTTGTTCTTGTTGAGATCTGATTGAAAATATCATTACTAAAAGATATTATTGAAAGAGGGAGATCATTGAAGTAGAAAATGTGTTTCAATCATTGTTTTATCACTGATGTCAAACCTAGCATTTGCCTAGTAAGATAATTTCTTATAAGATTCAAGTACTATCACTTAGTTGATTGATGAAGAGGATTTGATCAATAAGATATAGCAATAGCACCTAGAGGAAAGATTGAGTTATGATTATGTAATGAACTATAAGGATCAACCAAGAAAATGATAACACAATGTACTAATAATCTAGTTGAGGTTACAAAGGCTTGTTACACTTAAAAAATTTAGAAGGACAAGTTACACAAAGACTATCTTCAAAGATTGATTGAGGTGTTAGTAGGTGCCGATAAAAGTTAGTGCAAGCCAAGTAGAAAATCAGCTGAAGACAACTTAGAAAAAAAATTAGTGTATCCCAAGCATCAATAAACTTTAGTTGATGCCAAGTGAGTTCATAGTTGATGCCAAGCAACACAATATGTGTCGATCATTAGAAGATTGATAATGCCAAGCTATTGCATTATTTAAAAGATCCAAGATTTACCAAATCTGAGCCAATAAGTTTGTTTTCTTGAAATTTGTGAACCATTTAGAAGATATAGTTGATGAGCTGGTGGAACAGAATTTGAGGTAAAGCATTTCTAGAAAAATTCAAATGGATTCTAGAAGAAATTTCTCAAGGAAAGATGGAATATGAGGTAGATACATTGTATCCTACCTAATCCATTGAAACCCTAAAATGGATGAAGAAAAATGGAAAAGTATCTTAATTTCCTATTTATAGAAATGTATGGTCATTAAGAAGTAGAGAGAGAGAGGTTTAGAGAAGACAAGAAAAGAATAGAGAAAAGAAGTAATATAGGAAGTCAAGGACTCTGCTTCATTAAGTTACCTAAAACATGACTACATTGGCATGCCAAGCAAGAAGGCTTAGGGAGACATATGCTTGAAGGGTGAACAAGCTATCAGAACTGCAAAGTATGAAAGCCAAGAAGAATTGAGGGCTCAATAGTGATTTGTAATCTATAGAGAGAAGTTGTAAGTTATATTAAATCAAAGCTCTATTGTTACTTTCTAACAATTATATTAGTTTAGGGTAAATCCTTTGGATTAAGGTTGACCTAACAGTCATTTGAGAATCCTTTAACCTAGTGGCATTCCAAGTGAATGGCCTAAAGTCCTCTAAAAATGCTCACTTCTAGCAAGGTGATTGAAATCTCTTAACTGGGTCACATTTAACAGTGTGTGTTGTAACCTTTAACAGGGTTGGCCTTTCATAAGGCATCACTGTAGAAGATTGAAAAGGAGTAGCATGTTACTAGTGGTTTTTCCCAAATTGGTTTTCCACATTAAATCATTGTATCGATTGTGTTGATGAATCTTTTATGTTTAATATTTAAATTTCTACAAGTCGATTTAACAATAATCTACATTTTTAGTGATTGCATGGATGCATGCATAGATATGAATATTTTATGGGTTCATTGAGCTAAGAGAAAAGTTTTATTTGTACATATGGGACTTGAATAGCTTATCCACCCCCTATTATTATAAAGAATTCTAAAAATAGGTGTTAGAGCCATATGCTAAAGTGGACTAGTTTTAAGGTACTAGAAGCACAAAGATCATGATGTCAAAAAGAGGAAGTACCCAAGCTTAGAAAGGATAACTTTCTTGCATGGTAAAGTTTGATTAAGCTACATCTTGAAGGAATAGGAGATCATGCAGAACCCACCATCTCAGTGAACATGTTGATCCCATTGGAGTTCCAACAAGTGAAGATATGAAGAAGAAGAAAGAATACAATCAAGTGATGTTGGAGATTGCCTCTGCCCTAAGCTATGTAGAATTTGATGATATCAAAGGCTATGACACTAAAAAGAAAATGTGGGATGCCCTGCATAGTATCTATGGAGGAGAGAAAAATGTTTAAAGAGCCAAATTTGAGAGCCTCATAGGTAAATTTGGTGAGATGAGAATGGAAGAAGGTGAGAATATTGCTCAATATGTTGCTAGGATAAAAGAAGTTGTTAGTGCAATAAGAGGAGCTACTCTTCATATAGATGATGATGCTATCTTAAAAAAAGTCTTAAAACCACTACTCCTTGTTTATGCTATTAGAGTTTCTACAATCCAAGAATTGAGATGTATTCTAGGAAATAATCTAGCTCTTCAAGGTCCAGTAGGTAGACTCACTACTTTTGAGCTATCTAATTTTCATAATTACAAACTAGAGAGTCTTGAATTTTCTTTCAAAAGCTGAGTTGTTATTTAAATATTCTGATGAGAAGAATTAGATGAAGAAAATAAAGATAAAAAATATGTCTAGTGATAGTGATGCATATGAAGAAGATGTTGAAAAATTGGAAGCACTATTGGCAAGAAGATTATACAAAGGAAAATGAAAGTTCAAAGGTAAGTTACCTATCATTTGTTTTAGTTGTAATGAGATGGGTCAAATTGCTACTAGATTTCTAGAGAAGAAAAACTATAGAGTAAGTGATAAATACAAAGGTCGAAGAAATGAAGACAAGAAGCTTTACAAAGACCAAGGTAAGAAGTGCTACATTGTTGAAGAAAATGACTCTAATGACCATGATGATGAAGTAGTTTATGTTGCAATGAAGGATGAATCTTATGAAGATGAGGTAACTGCACTTGTTACTTGTGTCAACAAAATGATAGATGGATAATTGATAGTGGATGCTTAGATCACATGACATGAGACAATAGTAAGTTCATTACCTTAAAATATTATGATGGAAATAGTGTAAGATTTGGTAATGATGCACCATGTTTAATAAAAGGAAAAGGTTCCATCAAACTCACATATAAGATCTCATGTAACAATGCTTCCTATGTTAAAGGACTACTTTATAATCTCTTGAGTGTGTCACAACTAAACAATTTGTGATGCAAGGTTGAATTCAAAAATAAGACAACTAAGATACATGACACAAATGGGAAATTGATTGGAAAGGGTGACCTAATTAGAATTAATCTATTTTATCTTGATATAGAGGATACTACTTGTCTTGTTATAAAAATTGATGATGTATGGCTATGGTACAAAAGGTTATTTCATGTTAACTCCGATAACTTGGTTAGTATCAATAACATGAAGAAAGTTAGAGGTTTTTCCAAGTTGAGAAAGTGTAATAATGTGATATGCAAACAATGTTAGCTAGGCAAAATGAAAAAGTCAAGTTTAAAGAGAAAAACTTATATGTCTAAAGAGATACTAAAGATTGTTCATACTAACTTGTGTGGATCAATTGAAGTGCAAAGCTACAAGGGAGACAAATATATCATGTTATTTGTAGATGAGTATTCTAGAATGATGAAAATCATGTTTCTAAAATAGAAATATGATTCTTTTCAAATGTTTAAGTGGTTCTTGGCAAGAGTTGAGAAAGAAACAGGTAAGATTCTGAAATGTTTGAGATCAGATAATGGAGGAGAATTCACAAAAAATGAGTTTGAAATGTTCTATAATGATAGAAGAATCAAAAGACAGATATCTACATCTAGAAACCTTCCACAAAATGGAATTTCTAAAAGAGGAAATAGGTCAATAATGGACTATTCTAGGAAACTCATGATGGAAAAGAATCTTGCTCTGAAATATTGGAGAGAAGCTATAAGCACAACTGTGTATACCCTGAACCATGTACAAATTAAGAAAGAAGTACATGATGCTAAATCTATGAAAAAGATAGAAGACTAAAAATCATTTGTATAATTTTAATAAGGAATGCTTGATAAAGAAGAAGCTAAAAATCAAGTTGGAAACCATCTACAAGTTTTAGTAACTACTGAGTCACATCCTGTGAATATTGAGTTGAATTCAAGAACTAAGCTGCATTCTAATGCTGAGTTATAGAAAGAAGGAGTTGCACATTCTAATTTTGAGAGTAGTACACATGAAAGACATGCCGAAATACCTAACAAATATGTACATAGTGTCTCTAAAGATGAAAGAATAAATGATGAAACAAGAGATGAGTCAATATTGTCCAAATATTCCACAAGACATCATCCTGTTGATCAAATCATTGGAAACAAAGATGCTAGCCCAATGGAAAGAAATAGATTGAGAAGTGAATCATGTTTTTTGAGCATGAAATCACCAAAGACAATAATATATGCATTAGAATATTTTGACTACTGCAAAGACATGGAAGAGGAGATTGAACAAATAGAGAAAAATAAAACATGAAGTCTAGTTCCTAGACCAGAAGACAAAAATGTGATTGGAAACAAGTGGGTATTTAGAAATAGGCTAGATGAAAATGGTGAAATCAAAAGGAACAAAAAAGATTTGTTTTCAAAGGATCTAAACAAGGGGAAGGAATTGACTATGGAGAGACATTTTCCCCTATTGCAATATTGGAAGGAGTAAGAAGTCTACTTGCTTATCCTACATACAATGGATTCAAAGTCTATTAGATGGATGCTAAATCTACATTTTTGAATGGAATATTAGAAGAAGAAGTTTACATAGAATAGCTAGAAGGATTTTTTGATGATAAGAATAAGAATATGGTATTTAGACTGCTCAAAGATCTATATAGTTTGAAACAAGCACCAAGAGCATTGTATGAGAGACTTCATAAGTATCTTGTGAAGATTGGATTTGAAAGAAATGATGATAACAAAAATATGTGCATAAAGATAGAAAAAAGGTAAAGGTATTTTGTTATCTAAATTTTTTGTTGATGATATAATATTTGGAGGTGAAGATGTTTTATGTAAGGATTTTGCAAATCAGATGAAGCATGAATTTTAAATGTTAATGTTTGGAGAAATCAAATTCTTTGCAAGATTGCAATTATATTAGTTGAAGTATGGTATATTTATCATTTAGTCAAAGTACATCAAGAAAATATTGAAAACTTTTGGACTGGAGGATTCAAAATCTATAAGTACAACTATGGTGATAGAATACAAATTATCAAAGAATGATGATTCTACTGAAGTGAATCAAACATTGTATACGTCTATGATTGGAAAGTTGCAATATGTTGTATATAGTAGACCTAATATTGCATTATGTATAGGTAAAGTTCCAAGATTCTCTACAAATCCAAGGGAGAATCATTTAATGGCTGTGAAAAAAATAATGAGATAATTGAAAGGAACATAAGTGTTTGGCCTAGATACTATAAGAAGAATGAAAAGTTTTATTTGAGAACCTACAGCGATGCTGACTGGGCTAGAGACATAGATGACAGAAAGAGCACCAGTTTCAAGAAGAAATTTTCTTAGGAAAGAGACTAGTTACATGGACTAGTAAGAAACAAAGTTGTAACTCACAGTCTACTACTAAAGATGAATATGTTGTTACTACTATAAACTACACATACATTGTATGGATCAAGCAACTACTCAAAGGAATGAAGGAAGAAATAATAGAACTGACCTGAAACTTTATTGTGAAAACACCAGTATTATCAATATATCAAAGAATCTATTGATACACAACAAGAAAAAACACATTACAATCAAGTATCATTACTTGAGAGAGCTAGTTCAAGATAAAGAGGTGAGGATGGAGTATCTTAACAAGAAGGAGTGAATTGTTAATATATTCACAAAATCATTACCTAAGGATTCTCATGAATATCTAATATGTAAATTAAGGGTGATACCCCTATCAAAGGCTATCTAAGTAACAAGAGGACTACCCTGCATCAAACAAGTTGATTTCCAAATGTCACAAATTGAGATCTTAGTTTAGGAGCTTCCTGAAGTAATCAAAATGCTATAACACCATAATAGTCACAAGCAAGGTGACAAAGGGAGAAACTAGAGAAAATACAAAATTCTATATTTGTGTTATAAGATGAAAATATAATATGTCTTTGGCATTGTTTTCAAAGATGGAGAAAGAGCATTAAATTGATCATCATTAGAGGGAATTACAAGAGATATTCTTATGATCAAAAGGGAGAATGTATATCATAGGATGATATATAATAATGAAGAGGAAATACTCTTAATCTACCTAGTAAGAGGAAGTTACAAGAAGAAACTTAGAGGGAGTCATAGGAAAGAATTTTGTAACCTAATCAAACAATGGAAGTTGCTGATAGAGGGAGAAATTTTTGTACAAGTTTTCTTTTTGGTATTGTCTTAATGTTTTAACTTAATTAGTTTTGTTGAACAAAGTCTTTTACCATTTAGGTGACTTGGTTGATTAGTTTTCTTTTCCATCAATGCCAAAGAGGGAGATTATTGAGATCTAACTAAAAAGATCATTGTAGAAAGAGATTATTGAAAGAGGGAGATTGTTGAAGCAAAAAATGTTTTTGAGTCATTGTTTTGTCAATGATGTCAAACCTACTATTTTCTTGGTAAGACAATTGCTTTTAAGATTCAAGTACTATCACTTAGTTGATTGATGAAGAGGATTTGATCAATATGATGTAACAATAGAACCTAGAGGAAAGGTCGAGTTATGATTATGTAATGAAGTACGAGGATTAGTTAAGACAATGATGACATGATGTATCGATAATCTACTTGAGGTTAAAAAGGTTGTTTACACTTAAAAAATTTAGAAGAAAAAGTTATACAAAGACTATCTACCAAGCTTGAACGAGTTGTTAGTAGGTGCCAAAAAAAGTTAGTGCAAGCCAAGCTAAAAATCAGTTAGAGCCAAGTTTAAAAAAATATAGTGTATGCTGAGCATCAGTAAACTTTAGTTGATGCCAAGTGAGTTTAGAGTTGATGTCAAACAATGCAGTATGTTCCAAGCATCAGAAGATTGATAATGTTGTGCTACTGTATTATTTAAAAGATCAAAGATTCACTAAATCTAAGCCGACAATTTTGTTTTCTTTAAATTTTTGAACCAGGTGGAAGATAGTGGCACAAAATTTGAGATAAACCATTTCTAGGTGAATTCAAATGGATTCTAGGGGAAATTACTAGAAGAAATATGGAACATGAGTTAGATACATTGTATCCTACCTAATCTGTACAAACCCTAAAATGGATGATGCAAAATGGAAAAGTATATTAATTTCCTATTTATAGAAATTTTTGATCATGAAGCAATAGAGAGAGAGGATCATAGAAGACAAGAAAAGAATAGAGAAAAGAAGGAAGATAGGATTTCAAGGACTCTGCTTCATCAAGCTCTACTATTACTATCTAACAATTGTATTAGTTTAGGGTAAATCCTTTGGATTAAGGTTGCCGTAATAGTCATTTGAAAATCCTTTAACCAAGAGGCATTCCAAGTGAATGGCCTAAAGTCCTCTAACAAGGCTTGGTTCTAATAGGGTGATTGAAATCCCTTAACCAAGTCACATTTAATAGTGTCTGTTGTAACCTTTAATAGGGTTGGCCTTTGATAGGGCATCACTTCAGAGGAGTCAAATGGAGTAGCATGTTACTGGTGGTTTTTCCCAAATTAGTTTTCCACATTAAATCATTTTGTCAAGTGTGTTGATGAATATTTTATGTTTCATATTTACATTTCTACAAGTTGTTTTAAGAGTATTATACAAATTTTAGTGATTGCATGGATGCATCCACAGATATGAATGCATCCATAGATATGAATGCTTTGTGGGTTCACTAAGCTAAGAGAAAAGTTTTATTTGTACATCTAGACCTTGAATAACTATTTTACCCCCCTCCCCACCCAATTATTCTAAATAATTCTAATAGTTCTATTGAAACATCTTCTTCTAACATACCATTCAAAAATGCAATGTAGCCAAGAGAATTTCTTACTCCCAATCTTTCAATAGAGGTAAATGTTTGTCCATAGTCTATTCCTTCTTCTTGTGCATACCCTTTGCAAACTAATCTTCCCTTATTCCTTGTGACATCACCATTTTCATCTAACTTATTTCCATACACCCACTTGGTTCCAATCACATTTTTATCCTTTGGTCTAGGAACTAGAGTCCATGTCTTGTTTTTCTCAATTTGATTAATCTCTTGTTTCAAGGATTTACTCTAGTCCCCATTTTCTAAGGCATCTTTCACTGTCTTACACTCATGCATGCTCAACAAACATGCATCACTTCTTAGCCTATTTCCTGTCATTGGTATAGAATATTTATCTCCAATGAGTTGCGCAATAGGGTGATGTATTTTGACATACTTTGACAATCTTAGTTTTGTTCTTTCTTCATTAGGTCTATCAACTACAGAAACTCTATGCACCTTTCTATTAGGTCATTCAACATCTCTTTCATTTACAGATATTAGAATCAGGATGTGCATCAACTTCTTTTTGCAACTTAGTTTTTGAATACAACTTGGCATTCATTGTATCTGACTTCACACTCACTAAAAATTGTTATTAAATTGTAACTTGATTTACTACATCTTCATCTATAGGCATACCTTCAAAAAATTATACAAATGAATTTTACTCTTTAGGTTCCTTCATAGGTCCAGCTTCATGTACCTTTGTATACATATCAAACTTCACATTTGCAATCCCACAACTTTGGTAGTGTTATTATTTAAACACTTATAACATTTACTTCTTGTGAGATATCCAAGGAATATACCTTCGTCAGTTTTAGCATCTAATTTACAATTCTTGAAATCCTTAAGAATATAGCACTTGCTCCCAAATACCTTGAAATATTTTTACATTGGTTGAGTATCCATAACATAATTCATAAAGAGTAGAATGAGTACCTTTCTTGACTTGCACATGATTCAAGGTATAGACAAATATACTTACAATTTCTCTCTAATATGTCAAAGAAATATTCTTCTCAATCATGAGCATCCGAGCACAGTCCATTATAGATATGTTTCTCCTTTCAACAATTCTATTTTGTGGAGGGGTCCTAGGTGCAGATGTCTATCTATTGATTCCTTTGTGATTGTACAGAACATGTCAAACTCGTATGATATAAATTATCAACATTTTTTCAGATTTTAGACATTTCAATATTTTTCTTGTCTCCTTTTCAACTCTAGCTAAGTACCACATAAACATTTGGAAAGCATCAAATTTCTATTTGAGAAACATAACTCTCATCATCCTAGAATAATAATCAACAAGTAGGATGCTATACGTGTCACAACTTGTAGCTTTACATATTAATTATTCTACACATGTCAGTATGAACAATCTCAAGAATTTGTTTTAAGGTGTGAGTCTTACTTTAAAAACTATATTTTAATATTTTTCCTAACTAACATTGTTTGCAAATTATGTTCTCAGGTTTCTTCAATTTAGACAAATCTCTAATTATTTTCTTATTACTGATACTGACTAAGTTATCAAAGTTAATATGAAAAAACCTCTTGTTCCATAACCACACATCATCAAATTCTACAATAAAACAATTAGATTCATTCATATCAAGATAAAATAGATTAACTCTAGTCTAATCACCTTTCCCAATTAGTTTCCCATTAGTGTCATAGGTATTTGCTATCATGTTCTCAAACTCAACTTTGTAACTTGAAATATTTAGTTGTGACACACTCAATAAGTTATAGTTGAGTCCTTCAACATAATAAGCATTGTCACACATGATCCTTTAGGTCAGTTTGATAGATCATTTACCTTTTATTAGATAGGGTGCACCATTTCTAAACCTTACACTATTTCCATCATAATAATTTAGGGTAATGAACTTACTTTTGTCTCCAATTATGTGATGTGAACACCTACTATCAATGATCCATCTTTCACACTTGTTCACATAAGATACACATTTATTTTCCTCACACTAATTATATTTATCCTTTATTGAAACATACACCACTTCATCATCATGGTCGTCAACTCCATCTTTGGTTTCCTCTTCTACAATGTAGTGAGACTTTTTTCCTTTATCTTTGTAATATTTTTTATCCTCATCTATTTTGATTTTGTATTTTTCTCCACTTCTATTGTTCTTCTTCTTTGGACATCTAGCAGTAATATGACCAACCTCATTATAATTAAAACACATGATATACAAATTACCTTTGAATTTTTCGTTTCCTTTATGACCTTGCTAGGAATACTCCAAGTTGTTCTACATATTCCTAATCTGTATCACTATAACTAGAAACATATTTGACCTTATTTTTCTTCTCTTTATGTTCTTTTAATAATAGTTTAGCTTTAAAAGAAAATTCAACATTCTTAGATTTGGAATTTGTCAAAATTGGAGAGTTCAAAGGTAGTGAGCCTAGCTATAAAACCTTCAAGAGAAAGATTAGAACATGATATACATCTTAATTCTTGTATGGGAAGAACTTTAATAACATAGATGGGTAGCAGTGTTCCCAATAATTTACCTAGTACAATATCATCATCAATCATACCATTATCTCCTATTATAGTATTAACAACATCTTTTATTCTAGAGAAATATTGAGCAATGTTACCACCTTCTTGTATCTACATGACATCAAACTTACCTCTAAGACTTTTAGATTTGGCTCTCTAAACATTTGTGTCTCCTACATAAGTAGTGCAAAGAGAATCCAACATCTTCTTTGCACTATAAAAACCCTTGATGTCATCGAGCTCAAAATAACTTAGGGAAGAGGTAATCTCCAACATTTTCTAAATATGATCTTTCTTTTTTCTCAGATAGTTAGTAGTTAGGGCTCCAATAGGGTTGACATGCTCACTAGTGAAGGTAGATTGTGCATGTTCTCCAAGACCTCCTAGGTATAGCTTCATTATAATTGTCCATGTAGGGAACTTCTCCTTATTGAACTTGGGTACCTCTCTTTTAGACATCTTGAACTTTTGCTTCTGTTACATTCAAACTAGTCCTCTTAAGCACTATGGCTCTGATACCAATTGTTGGAATTCTTTAGAATAATTTTTTTGCAGGGGGGTGAATTAGTTATCCAAGTTCTAGATATAAAAATAAAACTTTTCAATTCTTAGTAGAACCATATCAATAAAAAATCTTGTCATGCATGCATGCATTATATCATACAATACTTAAACTTTGTAGGTTACTAGCCTAGGTCAAAATAACTTTGTAAAAATGTAAAAATGAAACATAAAAAATTTAATAATACATTTGACACAAGGATTTTACATGGAAACCTAATTTTAGAAAAACCACGAGTAATGGTGCTAATTTTCACTCTTCACACCCTATGAAAGGCCAACCCTATTAAAGGTTACAATACACATTGCTAAATGTGACCTAGCTAAATTATTTCAATCACCTTATCAGGAGTTAGCATTGTTAGAGGACTTTAGTCCATTCTATTAGAAATTCACTTGGTTAAATTATTTACAAATGACTATTTGGTCAACCTTAATCTAAAGGATTTACCCTAGACTAATACAATGAGTAGAAAGTAATAGTAAGTCTTGTTCTGATAACAATTTGCAACTCACTTGCAGATTATAGATATTTATTTCAATTCTCCATTTTTCTTGGATTCACACACTTCAACTTTGATAGATTTTTCACCCTTCAAGCATGCATACTCTTAGGCCTTCTTTCTTTGCATGCCAACTATAGTCCAATATGTTCAGCCATTGAATATACCAATATCCCAGACTCCAAATTTCTTAATTAGGTCCTCATACATGACAACCTTTACTTTTAACTATCTATTTTTATACATAGAGAATTAAGATCTTTTGCCACTTAACCACAATTGTCCATTTTAGGGTTAGGTAGGATATAATGAATCTACCCACTTTTCCATTTGGTTCCTATAGAAACTTCTTATACAAACTTCCTTAAATTCAACTCAAAATAGTTTACATTGAATTATATGCCACCAGCCCATCATAGTTATCTTCCACACACTTCACACAATTTAGAAAAACAAAAAAATTGACTTACATTTGTCAAATCTTTGATTTAACATATTTACTGGCACTTGACATAAATATGTTGTCACTCAATATCTATACTATTATGTTACTTAGCCAACACTAGTTCACTTAGAAAATACTAAAGTTTACTAATTCTTGGAATCAACAAAACTTTACTCTTGTCTAAACTTTATTTTGTATGGGTTTCAAGGCCCTGTTAAATGTTGTTTTCCTTAATCAAAAAATTTAATCAATATGTACTCACAATCACTCGGCTTGCACTATTTTTCATCTTTGCTTGACACTTATCATTTTTGTTTCAGCTTCCACTAATTTATCCTCAATGGGAACTTTTTATACTTGATCTTCTTCTAGTTTGAAGTTGAGTACTCTTTCATTTGATACTTTAAGTAGATAAAAAAATACACTATATTATCAATGTCTCACTTTGTTTTAGTTCTTCTTTTACATAACAAATAATTCAACCTTTCTCTAGGTTCTATTGTTATCTCCTCTTTTGGAATCCTCTTTATTAATCAACTAAATGATAGCTTCCATACCAAAAAGAAGTTGTCTCACTAGTAGGTAGTGAGTTTGACATCATTGATAAAATAATGATTGTTCCATTACATGTTCTCTACTTTTAAAAAAATATTATATCAATAGAAGAAGGCTATAGTAGATATGGTGAGGATTGTGAAAAATGGAAAAAAATACTAACTAATTATTTTTGTGCAACTATTTTAATAATGATTTATTTTATAGATTAAGTTCCAAAGTGAGTTTGTTACAAGTTTCCATGATGTGCATTTATGAAACTCAAGTATATGGTGGAGTACTATAGAGTGTTTTAGTATGTGAAATATGCACTAGTAACAACAGATAACATAAAAAAGTTTGATAAAAATGGTGCAATGTGCATCTCCCTGGGCTATAGTACATATACAATTGTAACTAGGTAACTAATAAAATAGATCAATGAAGATGTTGAGTTAATTCATAATGTCCTAAGAAATTTCTTAGTGCATCTTTTTAAGTATGTTTATTAACATACTTCATGATGATGATTATGAGGTTTATTACAGTGCTACTGCATTTGTTACAAAGTTCATCAGTATCCTAGTGTACAACTATGGTGTAAATGATCTTTGATTTCTTAATTTACTTGACCATGTGATTTGGATATATCTCATCATTCAAGACATTTTCTTCAATAAATATGAAATATTACATAATATATCCATCATATTTTTTTCTCTTTCTCCTTAATGGTCTTTCTTTTAAAAGATTATGACACATGTTAGTCATCACTATTTTCAATCAAGTTGTGATGAAAATAACCTAAATTACTATCTACTTTCTTTGACTTATTTGGGAAATGGATGTGTTTCAAGTTTTTCTTATATTGATATGACATGTCATGATGTCATATATCTAGTTTTTTTTTCTCCTTTTTCTGATAATAAATTCTTATGAAAGAGTCAAGGGTAAAATTAAAGAGTTGTCTCACCTTTTAGGTTGAATTATCAAAATGACTAAATTTGAGTATTTCTATCCAAAAATGTTTTTTTTCAAACATATGATCTAGATAAATTCATTCTAGCTAAGTTATATATGGTTTCCCATTTTTCCATTTGGAAATGTTTGTTAAATGAATGTTTTATACTAGTTTGTATCTAATTACTGAAGAAATAAAAAAATTCCTAGTCTGCATTATTTTTGTGCAAAAACTTGAGGTAAGTCACTTAGCATGGGTTGAGTGAGTTTTACTATTTTATTATTTGGATTCTAGAATATGTATTCAGCTAGACCAATTTTTCTATTGTCCTAAGATGTAATAAGAACCTTAAAAAATATCTCTTTATTTATTAAATTTAATTAAACTAAGTTTTATATCATATTTCTAAAATCCCCTAACATTAATTAAATATATATAGTAAAATGATGTCTCTGATATCATGAAAATGATGAGTGTTAAGAGCCCATATGACAACCTACAATTGGGATTATATGGAATTTGATAGATAGCCACAAAGACAAATGTGAATGGACTTCTACAAGTTGTGTAGAGAATTAGGTCCAATAAGAGAGAAAAAATGCAATCTAGCTTCGGTCTAGTCCCATTAGGAATTTAGATCCAACTATGCTTCACATTCCTATTTGTTGAAAATGGCATGCCCAATGAGGCACTCTCCACACATTTGTCTGGTTCTCAACATGCTCCTCTTCTACTAGAAAATAGTTGAAGCACTTCATTTTTTTCTATCTTTTGGTACTTAATGTTATCAGACATGAAATCCCATTCATCCATAGTATGTGTTTTCTCAAACACTCTTGTCAAGGAACTAATGTAGTAAAAGAAAAAAAGCATTCATTCTTTGTGTTGACGATACTAGGTAGAGAATTCAATATGCAAGATTTTTTCTTTCTATAATCATATTACACAACTTGTATAACTCATACCCAAAAATAATTGTAAATCCCTATCATAGTCACTGAAGGAAAAAAAATAATAACCCATGTTAAACTTTAGTAAAATTTGCAATTAGATTCATCTTTATTTAGCTATTGTATTCAATGCAACAAAGATCCATGGAAGTCTTTTCAATCTTAGCTCACCTCAAATAGCTCCCATGACACATGTAGACAAAACCTCCTCTGACATTAAAATAACAAAGTAGTGGAGGAAAGGTTCCTACTTCTCTCAACTAGTCAATGGCTTCATGTAAGTACCCTATTTCACTATCTATGGTGCAATTTCTTCTTGCCTCTTCCCATAGATTAGGTTAGGTTGTGTGCTTTAGCTTGGTTTGTTTCTATCCTTCTTTGTGCGTACTGATATCCTTTATACATGTTGTTTTACTTTAGGTCTTCCTTGTTTTAAACTCTTAGTTGAATGGTAATCTAATGAAAACTATGTCAAATTAAATCTAGACTACCATTAGGATTACTTTTCTTCTCATATACCCTTGTGAGCCTACTCATGTAGGAAATGGAGCAAGTCAAGCTCTGTGTATCAGCTAGGTGATTCTAGGATTGGGGGGAAGTGTCAAGCTTGTCCTAAGATGAGATGAAAGATAAATGACCTATAGTGATATATATATCCATGCTCTAAACCTTCTTGAAATGAAGAACTCATTATGTGTACATCAGAAGAAAAGTGGTGCAAGAGCACCCGCATAAAGATTGTTCATGTTGCTACATTTCAAACTCTACCAAGTTTCAAAAGTTACCGAACACCAAAAATTGTTTTAGTTTATGTCAAGTTCCTTCATGTGCTAGTTTACCTAGTGTATGTTGAGCGACTCTTCAGGTGATGAGTTACCCTGTTGATGTCAAGTATCAGTATTTTGGATGTGATTTCTAAATGAGCCAACTTGAGGAATTTGTCTTGATTTCATCATTAGGATAAGATATTTTCTTGGGATTTGTTCAGACAATTGTGGGGTCATTCTTTCCCATTCTATATGGATCTAGAATATTTTGTAAGTGGTTTTGGTAGGAAGTCTCTTTGGGTTAGTTTTCCTTTTTTGTAATAATATAGAATGTTTCATAGACCATCCTAGCAAGTATAAATAGAGTTTTTGGGTTTATGTTTAGTAAATTTTTTAAGTACAAAGTTATAGCGAGAAGAAATCTTTAAGAGAGGAAGTGTATATACTAATCATTTGATGAATCGATTAGAAGAATATTGTTATTAATCTCTTTTTGGTGTTGGTTCCTTTTCTATTTTTTTCTATTGAGTTTATCTCTACATCATTATTGGTATTAGAGCTTGGGGAAAGCTCCTAAGAAAATTAGATTTTATGTCTGGATCAGAGTCAGAAGCTGAAACATCAAACATGGTCACCAATGTTGAACTAGCAAAGAAGATGCAAGAATGTGAGAAAACCAATAAGTGGTTATTGGATGAATTTGAGAAGTTGAAGGGATGGAAGGAAAAGAAAGAAAAGGTCTCCTTAGAGAAAGAGGAAGAAGGGGAAGAAGATGATACTCCTAAGAAAGAGGTAGTTAACTTACCTACAGACATGAGATACTTGATAGAAGCCCTTGAAAGAGTTGGCAAGAAGGATGCCAAAGGTGACCTACCCATCTTCTTGGGAAAGATGGATATTGATGCTATTGTGGATTCGATAGAAGCCTTGAAAAACAATTTTGAGTGTGAAAATATACCAAAAAAGGACAAGATAAAAATTGCAAAGTCAAAGTTGAAGGGACCATCCCTCACTTGTTGGAATCTCACCCAAGGAGAAAGGGTCAAAGAAGGTAAGAACATGATAACTTCATGCTAAAGGGTATGTGCCAAGTTGAGAGAAACATACTTACTTGAGGATTATGAAATCCAACTTCATTGAAGGAGACAAAGTTTAAGACAAGGAGCTAGATGTCACAACCTATACTAAAGAATTCTTAAAATTAAGCCTAAGGGAAAAAAAAAAGTGAATGTGAGAGTGTAAAAGTTGCTAGATATCTCAATGGATTGAGGTTGAACATTCAAGACGAATTTAATTTATTGTATCCTGGTATAGTACAAAAATGTTATCAATTAGCATTGAAGGTGGAATCCAAATTGAAAAGAAGACAGAAACAAAATAGCAGATGAAGAGAAAGAAATAAAAGGGAAAGAGGAAATTTCCAAGGAAGAGGACAAAACCATCAAGATGATAAGGAGATAAAGCAAGAAACTAGTCAAAGTGAAGGAAATTTTAGAGGTGGATTTGTTGGTAGAAGGGCAAGTCTGATCATTATTTCAATTGCAATAAGGAGGGACATTATTCATCTAGGTTTCCGAAAAGAGCTAGTTCAAGTTCACAAGGTGAAAGAAGAACACATTTGATACAATATGATGAATACCAAGAGAAAGAGATGTCTAACTCATATAGTGTACCTAAAAGAGGAGAAAATTTAATAATGGAAATAACACTTTTGAAAGTGTCTACTACCATGGAACCACCACAAATGAAAACTATCTTAAGGATTGCTTGCAAATCAGAAGGTAAGGTATGTATAGTTATTATTGAATTAGGATCTACTAAGAATTTAATTTGTCTTGAGATGTTTCAGAAGTTGAAACTTAGGAAAATAACTCATCATTTTCCTTACAAGGTTTCATGGCTGACAAAGGGTCAACAAACTCTCGTAAATGAGCAAGCATGGGTTGATTTTTAGATTGGAAAGTATAAGTATAGAATTTTGTGTGATATAGTTGACATGGATGCATGCCACCTATTATTTGGTAGGCCTTGGTGGTATTAGTTGCAAGCACAACATGATAAGAAACTCAATATATACACCATCAAGAAGGACAGAAAGATGATTAGAGTGATTCCATTTGCTGATCATGAAGAAGTGGTAAAAAATAAAGAGAGGGAAGCCAAAATTATGATGGTTGATAAAAAATAATTCTTACAAGACATGAAGGATTAACCTAAGCCTTGTTTTATTTTGATGGCTAACCCACAACCACAAGAACCCATTGGAAATGATAGAAAGGAGGCTGAAACAAATAAGGCAATTCCTAATGAAGTGAAAGAAATTTTGTATAAGTATGAAGGTTTAATTTTAGAAGGTATGCTAAAGTCTTTACCACCTATATGAGACATTAGCCATTTTATTTATTTCATTCCTAGATCTAATTTATCCAATAAGGCTACATACAAGATGACACCTCAACAAAATGAGAAGATTGCTAGACAAGTAAAGGAGTTACTCAATTCTTGCTTGATTGTGAAAAGATTAATCGCATTCATTGTACCTATTATTTTGGCACCCAAGAAGGAAGGAACTTGGAGGTTGTGCATTGATTCAAGAGCCATTAATAAGATTATAATCAAATATAGGTTTCCAATGCTAAGAATTGAAGATTTTCTTGATTGTTCGGGAGGTGCAAAGTATTTCTCCAAGATTGACTTTAAAAGTGGGTACCATCAAATAAGGATAAGAGATAGAGATGAGTGGAAGACAACATTCAAAACCAATGATGCATTATATGAATGGAAGGTAATTCCATTTGGACTTTCTAATGATCCTAGTACCTTCATGAGACTTATGAATGAAATACTCAAATACTTCAATAGCAAGTTCATCATAGTATAATTAGATGCCATATTAATTTTCAGCAAGACAAAGGAAGAACACATAGAGCACATTGACATGGTTTTGAAAAGACTAAATGAGGAGAAATTGGCAATGAACTTGCAAAAGTGTTTGTTCATGCAAGAGGAGCTGACATATCTTGGTTATTTGATCTCCCAAGGTAACTTGAAGATGGATAAAGATAAGGTAAGTGCTACGCTATCTTGGTCACCCCCAAAAATAGTTGGAGATGTTAGAAGCTTTCATGGTCTTCCTATATTTTATAGGAGATTCATAAGAAATTTTAGTCATATATGTGCTCCTATGTTAGAAACTATTAAAGGAGGAAGGAAGTGTAAGTTTGCATGGAGTGAATCAACAAATGAAGCTTTTCAATTGCTTAAGAAAAAGGTTAGTGAGAAGTGAATTCTTTCTTTACCTAATTTTAGCAAAGTTTTCCGAGTAGAATGTGATGCTAGAAAGGTTTATATAGGGGTAGTTCTTAGTCAAGAAGGAAAACCAATGGCTTTCACAAGTGAAAACCTCAATGAAGCCAAGGAAAAATACTCTTCATATGACCAAGAAATGTATGCACTAGTTCAAGCCCTCAAAAGTTGGAGACATTACTTGTTGCCAAAGGAGTTTTTTGTGTATACTAATAACCAAACGCTTAGTTTTTTGAATAGCCAAGAAAAACTAAGTCATAGACACATGAAGTGGGTGGAGTATTTATAGGCTTATACCTTCACCATCAAGCATAACAAGCGAATGTCAAACAAGGTTGCTGATGCTCTTAGTAAAAGGAACCATACTATCTCCTAGATATAGCTAGAAAGTGTGGGAATTGAATCACTCAAGGACATGTATGTAGAAGATCTAGATTTTTGCAACATCTACAAGGTATGTATGGAGTTTGGTGAAAGATACCATGCTAATTTTCCTAATTTTTTGATACAAGACAAACTTCTTTTCAAAGGAGGACAACTATGTGTACCTAGGTGCTCTATGAGGACAAAAATTATCAAAGAGAATCATAGTGGAACTATGTGTGGAAATTTTGGTTTGGATAAAACCTTAGAATTGGCTTGGAGGTATTACTATTGGCCTAAACTTTAGACTAATGTTAGAAATTTTGTGGAAACATGTATGATTTTTCAAAGGACCAAAGGAAGGACTACAAATGTAGGGCTTTATCAACCTTTACCAATACCATCTAGACCCTGGGAAAGCATAACGATGGAATTTACAATGGGGCTACCAAAAACATAGAAGGGGCATGATAGTGTATTTTTTGTAGTGGATAGGTTTAGAAAAATGGCTCACTTCTTACCATGTAAGCCAACCAATGATGCTTCTCATATAGAAGATATCTTTTTCAAATAAGTCATAAGGATTCATGGGCTACCTCTCAACATAGTTTCAGATAGGGATGTGAAGTTTGTAGGACACTTTTGGAGAACTTTATGGAGGAAAATGTAAACCAATTTATCATTCTCATCAGCCTACCACTTTCAAACTGATGGCCAAACAAAGGTAGTTAATAGAACATTGGGCACTTTGTTAGGAACACTCACAAGACAACATGCAGCAAAATGGGAAGTAATCCTACCCAAAGTTAAATTTGCATATAATGACTCCATCAATAGAAGTACAAGGAAGTACCCATTTCAAGTGGTGTATGGAATTCATCCTAGAGGGATCTTTGAGTTAAGAGATATGAGTTCATAGAAACAAGTTAGTGCCCAAGGAGAAGAATTTGGTACAACCATAAAAGAAATTCATGATGAAGTCAAAGTACAATTCCAACAAACCTCTAACAAGTATAAGAAGCATGCAGATTAGAAACAGAGACACTTATAATTTGAAGTGGGAGATTGAGTATGGGAAAATCTAAAGAAAGAAAGGCTACCAAAAGGTAAATCTACCAAGGTTATGTTGAGAAAACTAGGTCCTTGTCAAACATTGAAGAAGTTTGGAACCAATTCTTATGAAATTTGATTGCCACCTGACATTGGCATCTCTCCAATCTTCAACATAGCAGACCTCACATCATTCAAAGAAACCAATGAAGAAGATGATACATGACAAATTGCAGATACAAAAGACATTAAATATGTACCATTTAAGAAGATATCATATCTAGAAAGGAAAGTTGACACCAAAGTCATAAAATTGACAAGAGGAAAGGAGTGCAAGTAGTATTTGGTAAAACTCAGAGGTTATTTAGATATCAATGCTATGTGGATGATAGAACAAGATATTAAGAAGTAGGGTACCACTCCACAAGAGTTCATCTCAAATGGGCTTGAGTTAAAATTTCCTATGGAGTATGGTGTAGAAGCACCCACATTAAGATTTTTCATGTTGTTGCATTTCAGACTCTACTGAGTTGCAGAAGTTATCGAGCACTAGAAATAGTTGTACTTTATGTCAAGTTCCTTCATGTGTCAAGTTACCTAGTGTATTTCAAGTGACACTTTAGGTTTCTAGTTACCTTGTTGATGTCAAGCATCAATATTTTGGATGTGATTTCTACATAATCCAACTTGAGGAATTTATACCAATTTCATCATTATGATAAGATCTTTTCTTGGGCTTTTTTTAGAAAATTGTGGTTTCATTCTTCCCTATTCTATATTGATTAATAATATTCTATAAGCCATTTTGGCAAGAAGTCCCTTTGGGTCAATTTTCCTATTTTTTAATAATCTAGAATGTTCCATAGACCGTCCTAGCAAGTATAAATAGAGTTTTTGGGTTTAGGTCTAGTAAATTTTTTGGATACAAAGTTACAGAGAGAATAAATCTTTAGGAGAGCAAGTGTATATACGGATCATTTGATAAATCAATTAGAAGAATATTGTTATCTATCTATTTCTATTGTTGGTTCCCATTTTTTTTTCTTCCATTGAGTTTATCTTTGCATCAAAAATTTTCCATGAATATCCAGAGCTAGAGCGATGAAGAAGCAACCAGTTGAATGATGAGATCATGGAAAACATAGATAGAGGTTTGCGATGTGTTGTAGGTTGTTGATGTGACCAAAAAAATGGTCTGGATAAAATTATAATCAGCCACATCAGGAGGAAGAAAATTAAAATATTGTATAAGTAATTATTCATGAGACTAATCACTAAAGATTGAAATCTCTATTCATAAAGATGCATGTGGCATGATACCCAAAGCAAGCCAAGTGAAGTGGTTAATAAGAGATTGAATTTAGTGGCCCTTACTTCACCACTTTATCCACATGAAAAATCTTTAACCTTCATGGCATAGAGGGAGCCATGGATATTCTTCCACCTAGTAAGATATGGGCCCAAGTCATCAATTCATCCTCATAGCCAAAAAGGCTAAGATTGAATGGCCCTAGTCATGTTTTAGGACTAAATGTTGAAGGAAAAAAAGCTTTGGAGAAGGTCTCTAGAATAGTGACCCTTTTCCACACTCAAATCATATTCGGGCCTAAATTTTGAAGGACAATTTTTTTGGGCAAATTAACCTCAATGATTGCCACATAGTCAAAGAGGAAGTCATGAAGTTACATCTAATAGTTTTGCATAGAAAGGGTATCCAGATGAAAATCATTAGATGCATCCTTGATCAATGACCCTTGCTATGTCATAAAGAAAAGTTACAATTCCTTTAGCCAAAGTGACATAGCACCATTGTGACACATGTCTAGTGGGAATAGACACTTGTAGTGGTTCTCAAAATCAACTTCATATGTAGATTGACCTCAAGATAAATGGTTTTTGTGATGTCATTATAGAAAGTTGCAAGGGTTTCAGTTATAGAAATTTGATGATCATACACAATGTGTCCCACTCATCATTGGAGTGTTTAAATAATGGATTGCATGTGATTATTTTCTATAGCTAGGATTTAACCTTGAATGAATTGTGGTTGACCATCCACTTATTAGTAGATTAGAAGATCAGCAATTCCAAATGAATTTTGGGTTGATTTCAAAAATAGCTGACTTGTATTCAAATATTCCCCCAAAAGATGACATGTTGTATACTATATGTCATATCTTTTATGGTATCAAAATCGTTAACAAGTAGTAGATGCCATTTGATCAAAAAAGATCGAATGACACTAGTTGTGTTTAAGTCCTAAATGTTGAAGGGAAAAATGTTTTGGAGAAAGTCTCTAGCATAGTGACACTTATCCCACTCAAATTCATTTTGGGCCAAATAAATTAAATGGATCAAAATTGATATGAAAATTGATATGAAAATATGACCAAAGCTCCACAAGTCAAAATATTCTACAACCAAAATCTAAAGCTAATAGAGATGAGAAGCAACAAGATGAGGCTATGACATGATGAAGCATGTAGGTGTAATATGAAAAACCTAGTGATAGGGATTAGTGGACTAATCATAAAAGACCATGTGTCAAGAAAAGTCAACTAGAGTTTGATTAATATTTGAAAGGGCCATATTTTGATACAAATATATATGTATTGCATATGAAAAAAAAGAGGAAATATGGTAGATGCTTTTTAGTAGAAACAGGATGAGATTTCAAGTGGACACTTGTCATGTACAAATTAGATCTAGGATTCCTCTTTCTTCTATATCTTTGTTTTCTTTCTCATTGTAGGTGGGTTAGTTCTAGTCTATTAAGTAGAGATGATAATATATTCATTGTAGGTGTCACAAAGCTAAAGAATGTAACTAATTCAATGATGGCCTAAAGATCTAAAACTATAATCCCAAAGAAGAATTCATGCTTTGTCAAAAATGTCACATTCTCCTTGTAAGATGTGATAATTGTCACCCCTTCTTCCTCTCCATTTTTTTAATATTTTAGCCATATTTGGCATTCTCCTCATAAGATAAGTCTTTGTAATGGATGAGTCATCAGTCAATCCTATTTTTTGGTCACATCTATACTTTGTATGGTAATCATGAAATCTAACTGGCTAGTTCTAAAGGGCCTTTAAATGTAACTTTTTGTGAAGTAAATAAAATTGACAATTTCTTGTGCAATCTTCGCTTGGTAGTTGGGACTACTGAGTAAATGAGAGGGTTGATTGATGAAAATAATTAGAACTATCTAAGTCTTGATAAATTATTGCAGTAAGTATTTCTCATGACTAATTCTCACTTTGATTCTTTCACTGTCACCTTACTACTAAGCCATGCATGTTAGTTATTTAAAAATTGGAAAGTGAACTGGTTGGGAAGTCATTGATAGTGGTTTTCAAATGGAATATTATCCATTTAGGTTAGGTAAAACTCTATCTTTTATTTTATTTGTATTTATTTAGTTTAGATGCATGTAGAAGTAGACAGTAGTTTAGAGCTAGCCCTAAAATCTGCCTAAGTATCCTATAGTTATAATTTACTTGGTTCTTCCTCTATTAGTCTCAAGTTAAGAGCATAACTTTAAGTTAGTTTTAGCACAAAAAAAATTTGAAAATAATTCATGAGAGGAGTTTCACCCTAAAAAAGAAGGGTTCTTTAATAAAGCACCTACCTAGACGCATTCTTTAGGTATCATTAAAGAGTTAAGGCTAATACCACTTTCAAGAAAAGGAAAATTTTTTATCCAATACTACATTAACTAATCAAGTCTCTGATTTGATATGTTTCTATCTCTATACTTCACTACACTAATTAGTTTCTATACTTTGTCTAATTGAACTTCACCCTTTCATGCATCCATTTCTTCTTAGTATGCACACATGCAAGATGAACCCACAATAGTAGGTTACAATGTTTTAGAGAAAGAAAATCCTTCATAAAATCATTGATAGAATCTTCATCTTTGATAGTTTCGATAGAAATAATTTTCAATGTCTTGATAGAAGCTATTGCCAAACTTTTGATAGAAACTACATTTTCACATAGTTTGTATCAAAACTAGTCACAACACATAGTTTTGATTAAAAATTTCAAGGGTGAAGTGGGGTTTAAAACCCTACCCCAACACCATAGGTCATGTTTTCTCATCGAGCAAAAAGTTTTGATCAAAACAAAGAGGAACACAACCATCCAACTCATCAAACATTGAGTCATGTATGAATTTTAATTTTTTTGGACCCTTTCTATTTTTAATTAAATTTAATATTTTTTTGTATGTATGTATTATGTATATGAATATATATATATATATATGATTTTTGTATCTTTCTCTCTCTCTATGTATGTATGTATGTATGTATATTTTTATGTATATGTATATATGCATACTTTTTAATTTTTAATATTTGTGTTTGTTTTTATGTATGCACTTGTGTTATAGGTATATAAATATTTTTATTGTACACATATTTTATGTATGCCTATATCTATAATATATTAATTTAAAATGTTTATATATATTTAAATTAATCTATTAGTTTCTAATTTGTATATCTGTAATTATAAATACATACATACATACATATGTACATTTTATATGTACAAATTTTTATTTTTATTTTAATACATGACTTAAATTACACATTGGAAAAATTGAAATTGAATGTACATAAATACACATAATAATACTTCACCTAAATACATTGACCTAAACTAAAAAATTTGAATGATAACTCTCAATTAAGAAAGTTGACACATTATTATATAACCTTAGAAATATAAATAACTTCCACATAACTTAAAATCCCTTTAAAACATTGTATTAAACCATAATGTATAATATAAACCTAGGTCTCTAGGACCCCTTTAAATTTATGGATATATAAACAAGCAACCATGACACTTATAATTTAGAAGTTCATGTGATGGATTGATGATAAATTTTGATATTATCTCCTTAAACCATCATTTTAAGATGAATTTCTACATTTTCATATAGAAATTTCAATACATTAGATTATAAATTCTCCTCTCTAGATAGTAAATGAACATCCTAAACTAGGACCCAAGTTTACATGTACATACATATGAACTATCTACATGACCTCTTTAAATTTAGAAAAATATGATGGATTAAGGTTTAATTTTAGGTTATCCTATTTTAAGACATTTTGTATTAGGACACCTTAATTTGTTATGATCTAGCTTGATACATGTTTAATTTTAGATTTTCCCCTTTTAAGTCATTCTAAATTAATACCCCTGCAAATATCATATTAGAACCCTTTCAAATATATCTTATTAGAATCTATCTTTTTAAGTCATCATATTAAGATCTAGTTCCATATGACCTAGTGATGTGTCATAATCCACCCATGCAATCTAGACTAGGCTTAATAACAATTATAAAAAATATTTAAGGGCTATAGACATACGAATCTTAACCAAATCTACTATAGCTTGTGCCATTGTTGTCTCTCTTATTTATTTCTCGACAATCAGCGCCCACTTCAACTTTGCATCTACTCATTTGTACAATCTGGTTGAAAATCTACTTCCCAATTCTAAGGGTGTATGTCTGAACTTAATAATCATGTCAATCATATCTCCTTCACTTGATCAACATTATTCAAAGAATCATACTAAATATCTTTAAATCCCATAACACTTCATGATTCCCTTAATTTTTCACATACCTAATCCATAGTCATTGGAGGGAGTCACTTCACTATTTGAAGTTTATTGGGTTCTTCTAACTCAAGCTGCTCATCATCTTTCTCCTTCTCTTGTGCTATGATTAGTTTTCTCCTCGACTTTTCTTATTTTGGATGCTTTTGTATTTAAGTTGGTGTGCTCTTCTTTGATGGGCTTTGGTGCAAGGCACCTTGACCATCTCCCATTAGAATTTTGAATAATGATTAACATATTTTTGAGTCATGTTAGATTAGGATATTAGTTTTTTTATTTCATGTTTTTAATTATTCAATTAAGGTCTTGTTAACCAAGTTCTTATGTTAAGTAATGGGGGTCAAACTAAGTCAAAAATGGAAAAATGCCATATAAAGCCATAAATAGAGTGTAATAAAGGGTTAATATGGTATGCTGATATTATGGGCCTATTTAGGGTATGTAGAAAGCATATTAGAGCATAAAATACAAAAAATGTGAAAAAGTGTAAAACTGTCAAAAAAATGTTGTCATCAATTTCTTGCAAAAATGAAAAGTTTAGGAAAATGGACAATCATGCATCTTGGATGACCTCTTAGAGAAGATGAAAGGAATTTTTTTTAGTTATAAAACATTTCATATTTATGTAGAAGATAGAAAATAAATGTGGAGAAGAGAAATGAATGGATAGTGTTTGATCTTGAATAAGAAATTAGTTATTTGTGAAGTTCTATTGACATACTAGTATTCGAATTGTAGTCATCATATCTCCTCTCTTACCTCATGAATTTTATGACTCGCAAAATTATATTTTCATGGTAATGAGTTTTCAATCACTACTAATTTTTGTAGGTATGTTTGACATTTTTGATTACACATCTGGCTCTTTGTATTCACAGTTTGAGCAATCAATGTGTATTTTTGAGTTTAATGGTTATAGTTGTTGAATGTTATCTATATATCAAGTAGAGGAATATTTAAATGTTCCTTATGGAGTTTTATTTTTCCATCTAATGAGTAAAAATGTAACTTTGTTTCTTATTATGGATATGGCCAAGATATCAGAAAATTACTTAACGTTATAATTAATCATAGTAAATAAAAACTATTGGAAAAAATGTGACATTGGAAGATGTGATTAGTGCTACATATGTATCATAAAGTTAGTATATACTCTTAGGATGTTGTAGAACAATTTGGAAGGGAAGATAAGGTGGTGGATTGGTGTTTGGAAGCTAGTCATCCTATTCAAAAATGAATCACCCACCAAGTGCAGGTTTGAAAGTTTAATGATCTCCTCAATGACTAGGAGCCTAAAAATTAGCGGTTGGATAGATTCTAATAAGGTAAAAATATTAAAAAGTTCTTTTATTATTATTATTTGAAATTTTAGTGGGTTTATCTCTTGAGTAATTGTGTTAGGCCTTATAGCATAACATCGGGCCTTCAATTTATATGATTTAATGAGAAAGTTAGATCCTTAGATTTTGATATTTGAGAGAGTTCAATAATAGATATTTGATTTTTCTTTTAGTATTGTTAGAAATTTTAAATATTTTTAGTTCTTACCCTACATTCCAAGGCAGGCTACAAGGGAGAGTTTCATAGTGAGAGTTTTTATTTGTGTTTTTAAGCCCACCAAGGTATCTAAAACTTTATGAATATCGAAGGCACTTTATTTCCAATGAGTTAAGTCTTTTGAAATCTTCTAGGGACATGGTTTTGGTAAAGATAATAGAGGGTGTAAGGTGGTGGAGGTTTTGGGCATTATGAGAAGGATAGATATTTGGAATAGGTGAGGTGGCATAAGGAATAGGCCAATCACCTAGTCTCTAACCTTGGAGAATCTTAAGGGATAGCATATGATATGCTTGGTAGGCATGGAAGAATCCTAATTATTAGAATTAGTAAGGGAAAAATAGTTATAACCACCATACCTGCACCATATTTGGTATCAGAGAAGGATTACACCATTTTGGAGAGCATAGGTGTGATGATTGAAAAAGTGAGATTATTAGTTACAAAAGTTTGATAGAAGTGGGCAAGATTTTGTTTCATTTTGTTTGTTGAAGTGGTATTTTTTTTGTGTTTGAGAGGAAACAAGGATATCACTACAATAGGAAGAAGCATGGAAGGTATGGGTATGTTACAAAGATTCCTTAAAAAGACAAAGGGAAGATAAAAAGAGAAATAGAAAATAGAGAGAAGAGGTGGAAAGAATATTAGAGGAGATCAAAATTTTGAAGGAGGTAGCAGAGAATAATGAAGAAAGAGGAATAATACTATAGGTTTTGATAAAATAGTAGGTATAGGAAGAAATGAAGTATAAATGTGACAATGAGGAAGTTAAGCATATTGTGGAGGAACCTATAAAGATAGAGGATTAGAGAGACGGAAAATAAATGGTCATGAGATTAGACCAAATCAAAGAGCCAATGGGAGAACTAATGTCTGAAAGAAAGGACAAACAAGAGTGAAGAAGGTATACAAGGAGAGTTAGAACATAATGGGGCAGTGAACTCGTTGTAGCATGAAAGGAAAATCGAACAGATAGTCAGCAATATGACTAAAAATGTTGATAAGAATAGTAAAGAGGAAGATCATTTGATGATTCAATTAGTCAAAGTGGTAGATAAGACCTCAATTTATGAAGAAAATAGGGACATAGTCCTTGGAGAGGTTAAATTTTTTATGGTTATTAGTAAGCAAGATTAGAATCAGACAGGAGGTAATTAATGGAAGGAAGTTATGAAAACAATAAGGTTATTGATGAAGCAATTATTTTTGGGAAGTGGTAGGTCATATAGTCAGATTATTGTATTTTTGTTACGAAGGAATGGAAAAGATTCTGTAAAGATGAAGAATGTTGGTTTATGTGGAGCCAAGGTACCTTAGATAAAGAAGCTACCAGACATTGGCATAATGTTGATCATTTTTTTAGTCAAAGATAGAGTTGAAGAATTGGAGATCACAATTTAGCCTCCAAGAAAGATAGTAGAGTTTGATATTATTATGAAGAATGTGAAGATGTAGAAAACAAAGAGAAATGGATGGACAAGATGGAAAGAAATTGAGCAAGAAGGAAGAATCATCATTAGAAATAGTCCCTGTAACAAACTCAAGGGACTTGAGTTATTTCAATAATGGGATTATGGTGAAGGGAACCTTGATCATCTCCCATGGAATTTTGAATCATGATTAGCATGTTATTGAGTCATGTTAGATTAGGATATTATTTGATTCTTTTCATATTTCTAAGTGTTTAATTAAGGTCATGATGACCAAGTTCTTATGTTAAGCAATGTGGGTCAAAGTAAGTCAAAAATGGGAAAATGCCATACAAGGCCAAAAATATAGTGTAATGAAGTTTTAATATGCCATGCTAAGATTTTGGACATATTTAGGGTACCTAGAAATCATATTAGATCATAAAATCCAAAAATGTGGAAAAGGTGTAAAATTGTCATAAAAATGTTGTCAACAATTTCTTGCAAAAATGCCAAGTTCAGGAATATGGATAATCATGCATATTAGATAACCTCTTAGAGGAGGTGAAAGGTCTTTTTTTCAGTTATAAAAAATTACATCTTCATATATAAGATAGAAAAGAAATGTGGAGAAGAGAAATGAATGGATAGTTTTTTATCTTGAAAAAGAAATCAATTATTGCTGAAGTATTGCTAACATACTAGTATTCGAATTGTAGTCCTCATATCTCCTCTCTTACCTCATGTTTTTTGAGACTCTTAAACTACCTCTTTAATGCTAATGAAGTTTGAATCACTACTAATTTATTCATGTATGTTTGACATGTCTGATTAATGATATGGCTTCTTTTATTCACAATTTGAATGGTAAATGTGTATTTTAGGTTAAGTGGTTATAGTTGTTGCATGGTATCTATATATCAAGTAGAGGAGGAATTAAAGGTTCATTCTAGTTGTTTTATTTATCCATCTAATGATTGAAACCATAATATTCTTTCTTATTAAATATATGGCCAAGAAATCAGAAAATTACTTGCTATTGTAATTAATCATAGTGAACCAACACTCTTGGAAACAATGTGACACTAGAAGATGTGATTAGTGCTACATATGTATTGGAAAGTTAGTGTATAATCTAAGGATTTTGTAGAACCATTTGGAAGGGAAGAAAGGGTGGTGTATTGGAGTTTGGAAGCTAGTTATTTGATTCAGCAATGAAACCCTCCCCAGGTATGGGTTTTAACATTTAGTGATCTCCTCAAAGACTAGGAGCCCAAAAATTAGTAGTTGTATAGTTTTTGATAAGATAAAACTATAAAGAAGTTATTTTTTTATTGTTAGTTGAAATTTATTTTGGTTTATTTTCATAAGCTCTATGTCCATACTTTTGATAATTGTAAAAATGACCTTAAATTTAGATACATTTATATTTGAGCCATTGTTCTTTGATCTGCATTCATGTATTTGTTGTCCTCCTTTCTTGCAATTAAAACAATTACCACTTATCTTAGGTTTAGGAAATAATGTAATGTGAGGTAGTTTTCATCCCTAGCACTTATCTTCTCAATATTTCTCTTATCCTATTAGGGTTCCTTTTAATACCCTAATCTCTAGAGGATCTCTATCCTATCCTCTAATTACTCACTCCCTAGTTACACTGAGGATTTTTTCTTCTTCATTCATTGAATGCCTCTACCAACTAATTGGCCAACTTCAATTCTTGATCCTTCTTCTCCATTTAGACACGTACATGGAGTGAGGGAATCTTAAATAATATTTTAGAATTCTCTTTTGCTTTTGGATACAAATCCCAAAAAAGAATCTTCAAGTTGTTTGCATCTATACCAAAATTGATTAAAAAAAATGCATAATGGAATTAGCCCTCCTACTTGAATTTTTGAACCATAAATCTAAATTTATCTTTAGATAGGTGAAAAAATAATATAGATTCAAGTACCCTTTTAGGAAACCTAATTTTTTTTTTTGGATCACACATCCCCAAACCATCCATAAACTTGAAAGTTTTTTTTGTGGCTATAATGAAGGGTTTCACATTACATGAATGTCAATTTTCGCTAGGGTCTAATCATTCCCTTAATAAAAAATATTTTAAAACTTTCTCCTCTTTCATATTTTATCATAAATCACCCTTCACCATTCTACAACTACTAGTTTGAAGTATCTATCTCATTCAAACCTCATTCTTGCTGACACTATGATTGTCTAACCAAGTATTTCTAACTTGCGTATGGCATCACATTTAAAATACTTAAACAACTATCCAAGGCCCCAAAACCTATATGAATAATGTAGAAATTCTCTACTTCTATTCTCCTTATGTTTTTTTTGAATACATGATGATAACTCATGAGGGAGCCATTTTTGACAAAATTACCAAGACTAGAACAACACAAAGTCTGATTGCAAAAGATTTTCAAAATCTAACCAAATGAATTTATAAAATCTAGTAATATTTAGAAGAAGAAAAATTACAAGCATCAACTACAATAATCCAAAGAAAAAGCTCCAACTTTAGTCCAACAATGTGAATATGCAAACTAAAACATGTAAAACTATTAGACATGGGATAGGATTCATAGTTTTTTAATGAAAAACTTTCCTTTTACAATCTCCAACCCTGGAATGGGTCATTTTTTTTGTTTTCATAAGTTTAACAAGAGATTTCAAGGGTATTTTGATTTCTTGCTCAATTGTTGTCAAGAAACTTTCCAAAGTTGTTGACAACTTTTGCATTTTTTCTTTTTTTGAAAACCTATCATTTGGAACCTTTGATGTTGGTCTAGCATGGTTCATTTATGATTTCTAGGCATGATCTAGTCTTTAGAGAATCAATCCATAAGTTTGTCACCAGTTTTCCCCATTTGACATCTTTCTCATTTCTTGTTCCAAATGATATGTAGGATCTCCTATCCATGCAATGGGATGTAAAAAAATCATGGGAGACAAGATAGGTTAAAAACTATACCTTCCTCATAGTTTTATTTTCCTGTACCCATATTCCCGAACACATGAAACACTAAACAAGAAAATCAAAACCTCTTAGAATAGATTCAACCTAGTGAAATCCACCTAGGAAAAAACTCAAACATGACCTTGAAAGATCCAAACTCCCATGTTTGACTTGGCTAGAGTCAACACATGCCAAAATCTAAACTAGAAATAAAAGAAGGGAGCCTCAACTAGGTTCTATTGCATCATACTTACCCAAATAAGAAAATTTTAATCCATCCTTACATTGAGCAGAATGAAGTCAATACTAAGCCTTTTGAAGTCATTTTCTTTTATTTAAGTATCATTAGCATGTATCATCCTTGCCAAGGAATTTTATTAGGTGTTCCATGTAGTCCTTGTGCCTAGTCTTCTTGTAAACCCTTGAATCTTGGAATTTATCTACTATCAGAGGTGGAGAAAGAGTCAAATATAAATCTTCTACATCTTCCATAACCTCTTGAAGGTTCTAATTAGCATCTTGAACACATTCTTTGTATGAAATTAAATCTAAAATATTGAAAATGGGTGAAAACCCTTTATCTTCAAGGGGATCAACTTTATACGAATTATTACTATACTTTTCAAGTATTTTAAAATGACCCAGTCTTCTCATATAAAGCTTGTGTGGTATCCCATTATTCAACCTTGTTGGGTATAGATGAGCCATCACAAGATTCTCTATTCGAAACTAAATCTCTTTTTTATGTATCCACCTTTTTCTTGAGTTTGTCATCATTTTTAGTTAGTGTCTTCCTTATATTTTCATGGACTTCCCTCAAGGTTTGGAAAATTTCCTCAACATAACCACTACCTTGTGCTCCATCCTTTAAATATTTCAACTCAAATATCCCTCTAGGACACAAGCCATAAAAAACTTTTGAAGGGCTCTTATAAATCAATTTTTTCACTATGTCATTATAGGCATATTGAGCCTACCAAATGAGTTGGTCCCATACCTAACCATAATCCTTTATGAGACATCTTAGCTAGTTTCCAAGACTCCTATTAATCACGTATGTTTGGTTATATGTTTTTGGGTGATAGGAAGAGCCAAAGCATAAGTTAGTTCCAAGCTTTCTCATAGTATCCTCCAAGAGTGACTCATGAATTTGGTGTCCCTGGCTGAAAAAATGCTCACAAGTAGTACATGGATCATGACCACCTCTTTGAAAAACAAGTGAGAAATATAAAAAGCATCATGTATGGTCTTACAAGGGAAAAAATGAGCCATTTTAGGAAATCTATCCATAATCACATAAATAATATCATATTCTTCCGTTGTCTTTGGTAAGCCAACTAAAAAATCCATACTAATGCATTCCCATGGTCATCTAGGGATTGGAAATGGTTGATAAAGACCAAAATTATTGGATGTACCCTTTTCCTTTTAACACAATATAAAAATATCCACATCTTGTTTGATATCTCTAGTCATCCAAGGTCAAAACTCAAACCTAGTGGCTAACTCTTGAGTCTTACTGACTCCAAAATGACAACTAAGTGTCCCATTATTCTTTTCTTGGTTCAAATTCTCCCTCATTGATCCTCTAGGAATAAAAAATTTGACTCCCATCAAACAAAAAATAATTTTGCAATCTATAATCAGAAAACTCACCAAGATAATCATTCTTGAACTTCTTGCATAACTTGTAGATGTGGGCAAAGTCTTCATCATAAACATATAGGTCTTTGAATAATTAAGTGCCTATTCTTTGGAATTTAATCTCCTAGAATTTTAGGAATCTAATACTCAATGCATTAACTACCTATTTCTGCATCCCTTTCTTATGTTTGATGGTAAATGTGTAGGCTTGGAGGTATTCTACCAATTTCATACATGATTGCTATAAATATTATCTTGGGAATTATGGAAAATGTGTGCTTGGTTGTCTAAGTATATAATTAATTCTTTTGGGAGAAAATAGTTCATCCACTTCCTTAGAGCTTGGACTAGAGCATACAACTCTAAGTCAGAAGAAGAGTTCTTCCTCTTTGCATCATTGAGCTTCTCACTAGGAAAGACCATTGGCATTCCATCTTGGCTTAGAATGGCTCCAATAGATACATTACTAACATAACACTCCACTTGGAAAAGTTTCTCATAGCTAGGAAGCACTAGAGTAGGTAGTTCTACTATCTTCTTTATGAGTGTCTCAAAACCATGATCATCTTGTGAGTTCCAATGGAACTTTTTCTTCACTCCACCCTTGATTGTATCCAACATAGGAGTACATATTGCATTGAAATGTCTAATAAACATTTTATAATATTGTTCCAAGCAATGGAAACTTATTGGATCTGATGTAGTCTTGGGAGTAATTCAATTTAGAATTACATCCACCTTATCTTGATACATTTTGAGGTTACCTCTAGACAAGAAAAAGCCAAGATAAACTAGCTCATGTTTCATGAAGTCAAACTTCTCCAAGTTTAAGATTATCTTTTTTTTCATGCAATTTCTTAAAAACAATTTGAAAATTCTTGATATGCTCCTATTTAGTTTTCCTAAAAGTTAACATGTCATCTACATAGACACAACAAACCTAGCAATTTAATATCTAAATAACTCATTCATTAGCCTCATAAAAGTAGATGGAGCATTGGATAAACCAAATGGCATGAAAAGCCATCCATACAAACCTTCTATAGTTTTGAAAGTTGTTTTCCATTCATCTCCTTCATTTATTCTTATTTGGTTGTAACCAGTTTTCAAATTTATCTTGGTGAAATATTTTGCTCCTAAATAATTATTAGGTGTTAAATTCTAGGTATTGGGAACCTACACCTAATGGTTATTCTATTGTTGGCTCTAGAATCAGTAAAAAGTCACCAATTTTTACCTTTCTTGGGTGCTAGAATAGTAGTGACTGGAAATGGGCTAATGCTTTTCCTAATTAGGCCTTGGTATAGGAGCTCTTTGATTTTCTTGGCAATTTCTTCATTTTTTTGAGAGCTCATGTTATAGGAAACTATGTTGGGAAGGGTAGCTTAATGAAGGGTGCTCCCTTAATACCATAAACCATAATAGAAACAAAAAAATAATAGCAAATGTGAGAACAAAAAATGGGCTTCTTATTATCACTACAAATGTAGAATTATAGAATTCACAAACATAAGACACTAACCCACATTGACACCTTTGATATAGTAACCTACAATACTAAGCTACAAATTACCAGTAAGAGTTGTTCTAGATAATTTTTTGGCCTTTCTTAAATAGATAATTTTATGCTACTTGGGAAGGTTCTAGACATTAAAACTTAATACTTAAGGCTAGAAAACCATAACAATACATATAGAGTTGGCCAAAGACATCTTTGACAATTATTTTAAAAACTTTGGTAGCCTATATTTGGAAGGCCATAATTCCCAAACCATTGCTCCAATTGGCTATTATAGCCACTTTTTAGAAATGTCAATTTCTTGATCTATAGGCTCAAGATAGTGCAAGTAGCTTTTTGATGATTTTTTGGACCTCATCTAGGAAATCTAAGGCCTCTAACAGTGAGCTTGAAGATTTTTCTCCTGAATTTTCAACCAAAAATCCACAATAAAATCTTTCATACTTAAGTTGGAGCAATGAGCTTTTTATGGTAAGCTTGTAACTCTAAAATGGACCTTCATAAAGAAAATTAGAACATTTTGGGCTCATATGATAAACTTAGTAAAAATAGCAAGTTCCCATAAATAGCAACCCCCCTCTCTACTAGTCCTTATTGGAATAGAAAAGACTCAAAATAAAAATATTTTTGGGTCATGCAAGATTGCTCTTATGCCCAAGATGCTCCTCCATCAGACTCCTAGGATAATTTGAGAAGTGACTCCATCACATCTTAGGTCTTTAGACGAAAAAAAAGATAGCTAATCTCCTCCCTTTCTATCCATGATGAATCTTCTACTAGTATCACTTTCCATTTGACTAGGTATTCCACATAAATTTTGTTCCTTTTACTTTTTCCTATATGACTATCCGATATCTCCTCAATCTCCTTTGTAGCTAAACTAGCTACTAGAATTATCCACTATGCTTCTACAACTTCATCTCCATTTCCTCCTTCATAATTTTTTGTTAAACTTGGAATACTAGTGAAATATTTAATTTAGGAGGAAAATCCACTTCATAATCATGCTCCTCCCTATGTTGTAGGGTCTAAACTTCTGCATCTTTAGTTTATTATATGTAGCCACTAGAAAATGCTCCTCCCTCAAATGAACCATGACTTAATCTCAATTTTGAAATTCCTTATACCTCCTTTTTACATCTTCCTTATCCTTGTGCTCTATATTTCATCTAGGAGAATCTTGGGTTGCACTTCTATCCTACATGTTTCAGTTTTTGAGTCATCTTTACCTTGTTGCTAGAACTATGTTTTTCAGGTTTCTAGGTTCCTATTGTAGGTTGTTTAAATAATTATTCTTAATGAATGAGCATATTCACATTCCAAGGATTGAAGAGGACCTAGACTAATTCCTTGTATCAAAGGCACAAGTCCTAATTTATTATAAGCTATGAGATATGATAATTCTCCTAGAGTATCACTTTTTGACAATCTATGTGACGGGTTTCTATGCTTAACTTTCAGAATGGATGCAAACTTATCCTTGGTGAATTAGCCTTTGTGCCCTTAATAGTTTCAAAGGATAAAAATTGATATCTACAATTCAAATTACAAGTTCTAATTCAATCAAATCTTTGAGATATCACAATTTTTCTCAGGTATTTATATATGGACATTTAATAGCTATGGAAAGCTAACTTGTGGCACTCCAAGAATTTAATGTTAGGTTTATTTTCATGATGTGTATTTAAATTTTTTGAGATCTTACTTGTGGCTTCTCTATATTCTAGAATGATTTGAGATCTTACTTGTGGCTTAGAGCTAAGGTAGTAAGAACCACAATATTCTAGAAGGTAGTGTGTATTTAAATTTGAAGTTGGATCTTAGATAATGAATGTATTTTGTATCTGGTCATAACCTAGAAGGCCTTATAGCTAGGCATGTATGCTGATCATTTCATGAATCAATAAAAGAATTATGTTATCTCTCTTTTGTGTTTTCTTACATTGTGTTAACTCTTTCATGGTGGTTTGGGTAGATGAGTGTGCCCATTGGCCTTAGTTGCTTGCATCTCCCTACATTAGGTGGTATCAAGGCTTGAGGTTCATCCTTGTGGTGATTGGACTATGTGGAAGCCTGATTCAGATTTGGTTGTAGAATTGTAGATTTGCAAAGTTTACCTATAACTTGTAGAGGGTTATGATCTTGTAGGAACCTAATTTGTAAAGATAATTCATTGGAGACAAAATGTCAATAATGCCATATTGGATTAATTGAAACAAATTAAAGCTAGATTAGATGTTGTGGAGATAGCTTGGAGGAGAGGAACACATCTTGAGGATGTAATTGATGTTGAAGCACTAGGACCAAACCATAATCTGGAACTAGAAGAAGATCAAGATGAGGAAAGATTGTTGAGAGTTTTTTCTACAAAAAATTCAATGCCTATTGTAGAAGTAGTTCCTTATGATGGAAAATTGGATACCAATGTTGTATTGGATTAGATCTCTAATATGGGTAAGTTCTTTGAGTATGAAAACATTCCTGATAATAAGAATGTGAAGATTACACTTACTAGGTTGAATGGATAGGCCGCATTGTGGTGGGAGCAATAGCAAATTGATAGACAAAGGAAAGGAAAGGAGAAGATTGGAACTTGGCTAAAGATATTGAATAAGGTAAAGAAAAAATTTCTTCTTGGTGATTACCAAGTTAGCTTGTTGAGAAAGATTCAAAATTTGAGATAAAAGGACATGACTATAGATTTAGACATGTGGATGATGATGTTGAGAAAATTGCAAGGTACATAAATGGATTGAGATCTAAAATTCAAGATGAAATAAGTTTTGTGAATTTGGAAATTGTGGAAAAAGCATATCAATATGAATTGAAATATGAGGAGATCTTGACAAAGAAGCATTAACAAAGATAAAGAGGTAAAGGTGGTAATTCCAGAGTGAAAGAGGTAGATCTTATGGAGAAAGTGGTATATCTCATGGTTTTTTACATGATAAAGGTAAATCTGAATGGATGAATGAAAAAAAGACAAGATTGAGTGGAAAGCTGGTAGTTCATATAGAGGAAGTACTAGATCTTACTGAGGAAGAGTCAATTCTTATCCTAGAAGTGGTTTCTATGGTAAAGAAGCGCATATATCTTTTGAACATAGATCTTCTGAAAGTGGGCAAAATAATAGAAATGATGTTATTCAAGAAGACATTAAGAGTTCGCCAATTAGACCTAAGGCTGGAGAAAATTTGATGGTGAGGAGGACCTAATGTAATAAGGGAAGTGATGAGGAACCTATTCTGAGAAGAATTCCTTTCAAGACTTGATTTAAGATGGCTTGAAAATGTTGCAAAGTGATCGTCAATAGTGGAAGTTCTACAAATTTTGCATCAAAAGAGCTAGTTACCAAGTTGTAGCTGCAAAGACTAAAGCATCCTATACCCTATCATGTTTCATGGATCAAAGATGAACATAAGATATTGGTAAGTGAGCAATGCCTTTTGAAGTTCAAAATTTTACATTACTTTGATTAAGTTTTGTGTGATAATATGCCTATGGATTGTGGTCATGTTTATCTTGGTACAGGGAAGACAACTTTTTAGATTATTACTAGAATGTAGCCTAGTGGTATATCATATTCGAGAGATATTACTAGTTTGGAAAAGAGAAGTTTTGTAAGAGAAGAATTTGCTGATTTTATGAAATCTTTACATAAAGAAGTGAAGTTGAAGTTAGAAAAAAGTAATTAGAAGTATAAGGAGAATTTTGATTAGTCTAGAAGACATAATGATTTTTGAGTTGGTGATGAGGTGGTGGTTCATTTTAAGAAAGGGATATTTCCTATTGGAACATAGAGTAAGCTAAAGATGAAGAAGTTTGGACTTTGTAAGATCTTGAAGAAGTTTGACAATAGAAATTCTTATGAAATTTAGTTACCTAATGACATGCTTATATCTCCTATATTTAATGTTTCTAATTTATACAAGTATCACAAGTTAAATGATGAAGTAATTCTATGAAAGGGTTATCCTAAGATGTAGATTGAAGAAGTTGAAGAGATATTAAATTTGAGAGTTTGTAAGAGCATAAAGGGAAAATATTATTATGAATATCTATTGAAGTTGAAGAACAGACCTATGGAAGATGCTTCATGGATCTCTCAATTTGAGTTGGATTTAGCTCAAGTTGTAACATCTTAATGATTTATGAGAATCATTTTTTCCAAACCTAGTTTTCTAATGTAGGAGCATCCTAGGTTGCACTTCTATCCTGCATATTTTAGTTTTTGAGTTGTTTTTACCTTGCTACTAGAATTTTGTTTTTCTAGTTTCTAGGTGCCTATTGAAGGATGTATAAATAATTATCCTTAATGAATGTGAGGATATGCATTTCAAATATTGAATAGGACCTATATTAATTCCTTTTTTCAAAGGAATAAGTCCTAATTCCTTATAAATTGAGAGATAACGCAATTTTCCTAGAGTGTGTATTTCTGATAGTTTGCACAATGGGTTTATGTACTTAACTTCTAGGATGGATGCACACTTATCCTTGGAGAATCAGCATTTTTTCCCTTAAGAGGTTGTACATGACCTAAAATACTACCTATGGTTTGAAGCACAAGTTTTAATTCAATTAGAGCTATGAGATATTGTCATTTTTCTTGAGTATCAATTTTTGGACATTTAATTGATATTACAGGCCAACTTGTAGCTCTTCAAGTATTTAATGCTAGGTTTATTTTTGTGATGGGTATTTAATATTTGCTGAGAGATTACTTGTGGCTTGTCTATGTCCTAGAATGATTTGTAAGTTGTTTTGGCTAGTATAAATAGAGTTTTTAGGCTTACAGCTAGGGCAGTTTTTAAGAGATGATTGGGGAGCAGAACTCAAAAGTGTGAATTTGAATTTGGATCTTAGATTATGAATGTATTCTATATCTAGTCATAACCTAGAAGGCCTTATAGCTGGGCATGTATGCTGATCATTTCATAAATCAATAAAATCTCTCTCTCTCTCTCTCTCTCTCTCTCTCTCTCTCTCTCTCTCTCTCTCTCTCTCTCTAGTGTTGTTCTCTTTTGTGTTTGCTTCAATTGTGTTAACTCTTGCGTGGTGGTTTGGGTAGTTGTGTGTGAATTGGCCTTAGTTGCTTGCACCTCCCTACATCAATATTCATCTTTATGATGTGCTTCCTTACCTCCTCATGGATTTTCTTCAAATGTTTAGCAAATTCTTCTTCTTCAACATTACTTATCTCTTCTTTATCAAATTGCCACAATTCATAAGCATTTTTGGGACTACTCCCATATAGAATCCAGATTGGTGATTTACTAGTATTCCTATTGATATAATTATTATATGCAAATTCTTTCTGTGCTAAAATTAGATTCCATCCTTTTGGTCTATTTCCAACCAAACATCTCAAAAAAATTCCCAAACTCTTCTTAACCACTTCTATTTGTCCATTAATCTATGGATAATACAATGAACTCAACTTCAAATCTATTTTTAACTTCTTCTATAAAATACACTAGAAATACCTAAAAAATTTGGTATCTCAATCAAAAACTATACTCTTTGGCAGACCATATAGGCTCACCACTTCTCTAGAAAACAACTCTGCCACATGAACAACATCACTACTCTTCTTACACGGAATAAAATGTGGCATCTTTGAAAACTTTTCAACCACGAAAAAATATAATCATGCCTATGTGGTGTCATTGGTATTCCAAGAACAAAATCCATGTTGACATCCTCCCATGACTTCTCTAGTACAAGTAATGGATGATACAACCCCATATTCTGCTTCACTCCTTTCACCATTTGACATACTTTGTGACTCTATACAAACTTCTTCACATCTTTCTATATTTGTGGCCAGTAATAATTCTGAGCAATCAAAGCTATTCTTTTACCTCTTCCAAAATGTCTAGTCAATCCTCCACTATGCTTCTCCTTCATGATATTCTATTTCATTGAACTTTTGGGAATGCACAACTGGCTTCCTTTGAAAAAAATACTTTCCTATATCATGAAATCTAATGAATTTTTCCTTTCAAGTGTAATAGGTTTTTTTACATCCCTTCCTTGCTTCATCAAAATCAGGATCATCTGGATACAAAGTACTGAGTTCCTTGAACCCAAATACCTCTATCTGCATTTTTGTCAGCAAAAGTTCTCTTCTACTAGGAGCATCTACAACTCTATTAGACTTCCTACTCCTATGTTTCAAAAAAAATGTATAACTTAGCCAAAAATCAACACACTTCAAATTCCTTTGGTTCAATTTTCCTTGATTATTTAAATATTACAAGGCTTGATGATCATTATACAAAACAAACTCCTTAGGAAGAAGATAGTGTCTCCACTTCTTTAATGCTTGAACTATAGCATAAAATTCCTAATCATAATTTATTTTTTATTTTTGCATGATTCAATTTCTCATTGAAGAAAACAATAGGTCTACCTTTTTGGCTCAAAACAACTCTTATTGTAGTACCACTGGCATCATATTCTACATGAAACACCTTGCTAAAATTAGGAAGTGCAAAAACATGCTTCTTAGTAATTTTTTGTTTCAACAACTTAAAAATCTTATCTGTTACTATAGTTCACTTAAATTCTTTCATATTCCCTCTCATTGTTTTAGTTAAGGGTCCACAAATATTAGGAAAATCTCTTATGAACATTCTATAAAAACTAGCTAGTCCATGAAAATATCTTATCTCTATCTCACTCCTTCGAGTAGGCCATTCAATGATAGCTTTCACTTTCTCTAGGTCTATTTTTTGACCTTCCACTGAGACTGCAAATCCTGAAGAGACACATTTACCACCTATTTAATACCATATTTTAATTCATTTCATTTAGTTTCATACCCACTTCCATATTTCATTTCATCTCATTATTACCATCTTTATGTCACATATGGTTTAATGTAAATAACTAGTATTTAATATTGTTTTAGGATTAAAATATGGAAAATGTATTAATGGATGCTATTTACTAATCTTTATTATCACAATATACTGATGTGTGGAATGGATCCTCCTATCGCCTCCACATAATTACATGTTTTTACATGGACCTGATATCTACAAACATATACCAAAGGATCATATGTGATTATTGCAGAAGGAAAACTATGTGATTTTCTATTATTTAGTTTTCTAGCCATACACGAAAATATTGTACATAGTTGGTGTACAGAATTGAAACAAAATCTCATAGTTGGGAAGAATTTCCAAATATCATATGGTTAAGAGACTCGATAAAACTGTCATTTCCTCTCTTCTTCGAATGCATACCTTCAATACTCTACAAAAAATCTCCAGAATATATGAACTATCATTTTTCCTATCGTAACAACATTTTCTATATTCTATAGCCAGCAAATAAAAGTTTACATGGGTATTATAGTTTGGTGTCGAGAGCTCTAAATGAGTATCCTATTCTCATTTAAGTTGATATCTATTGCATATATATAAGCAACACAAACCAGACTTTGATATCTCTTTTTTTGTAGAAGAAACTATTTTACAACTAAACCTTCATTCTAAAATATAAATTTTATATCTACATGATCATGAAGTTGTAAAACTAAATCTTTTCTGCATCACCAAGAAGCTGAGGAGGAAGGGCCCACTACTTAGAATTCTAGTGATATCTATAATTAAGTTTGGTGCATTTATTTTATGTATTATTTAGGAATTTGATGTTGTTAATATAGATGTTCATATTTTCATTTGTTTAGCAATGTTCAAATTAGTTGATTTAGAGTTGTGTTTATTATTTCTATGATGATTTATGTTATTATTATCTCTTTCATAAATTATTATTTTTCTTATTTTATGGATTACTATTTATTTATATTTCTGATATTTCTTTTGCTAGGAAGTGATAATTCCTATCACTAGGATTTATATTTTTTCATAGATTCGCTTTTGTGTATTTTAGTTGTATCCATAATTTCTCAAATCACAACTATCATCCTTTGATGGCATATTGCTCAGACATCTTTCACAATATTATGCTCTTAGATTTACATGAATAGACCAAGCTAAATCTCATAAAAAATTATTAATTATTTCTTAATTATTTTCCTGAGAGTTGGCCTATCAAATCCTAGGTACACCAAGTGCTTCTTCACAAAACTGCACTTATTTAGGTTTATAAACAACTTTTCTTCCCTCAACTTATTAAACACCTTGTGAATATAAATCAAATGCTCCTCGAATGTATTAATAAAGATCAAAATATTATCTAGGTAAATAATGAAAAACTTATGCAAAAACCCCTTTAGTACCTTATTCATGAACTTCATGAAAGTGGTCAGTGCATTGGTTAGCCCAAAAGCCATAAGTAACCACTTGTACAATCCTTCTTTTGTCTTGAAAGTAGTCTTCCACTCATCACCTTCTCTGATATGAATCTAATGGTAACCACTCTTCAGATCTATCTTTGTGAAATAATCAACCCCACTAAAATAGTCCATAATATCATCCATCCTTGCTAATGTAAATATTTTCTTATTGTCATCTTGTTGATAACACAAGAATCTATGCATATTCTGTATTGTCTGTTCTTCTTTGGTGCTAATATGGTTTGTACAACACATAGTTTCAAATGAGCTCTCAAATCAACCCCTTCTGTAACAACTCATGAACTTGTTTGTTCAACTCTTCACTTTTTGTTGGTGTCATTCTATGCACTACCTTGTTTGGAAAACTAGTTCCTAGAAATAAATCCATCTGGTGACTAATCTTCCTCATTGGGGACAATCCATTAGGTACATTATTGGATACAATATTGTCTCCCAACATATTTACAACTTCTACAGGCACATACTCCACATTTTTTTACTTTCTTTTGGAATTATAGAAAAATACATATGCTCAAGCTTCATACCTTTGAGAAACACTTTTTTATCAACAAAACATATTCTAGCAACACTACATACCTTCTTTCTTCTTCAATGGCATCAACTTATGTTTCACTCCATACTTGGTTAGAGTGTATGTATTTGCTCAACCATCATGTATATCATGCCTACCAAACTGCCATGGCCTATACAACAACATATGGTATATGTCCATAGGTATGATATTATATAGTACCTTATCCTAGTAATTTCCAATCTTGAACATCACTCAACACTACTCATTGACCATGACCTTGTGGTCATCTTTCACCCAAGCAATACAATATGGATGCAGGTGTTTATATCTCTTCAATTTCAACTTTGTGACCATAATTTATGACACCAAACTATTAGTACTTCTACCATCAATGTTCACATCACAACACTTATCTTCACATTTGCACCTTGTGTAAAGAAAGCTCCTTCTTTGATTAGGTTTATTTTCACCACTCAGTAGAAATCTTCTATTAACGAGGACTTCTCCTCTTTCAACATCTTTAGAATGTGATGATCTGGCATCTTCATTAATATGTACAACTCTATCCTAGCCTTTTTTTCTTTGATCTATCCTTTGTTAACATTGGAAACATTAAAGTGCTCTATTCCCCTCTTCTTTGCAATAAAAACATTTCCCATGGAAGTCTTCTCTTCTAGATCCTTGTCCTCTACCTATTCCTTTCTGATCTTTATTGTTCTAATCATGGAAACAATTGGAATTGTTTTCCCTCTTATTATGACTTCTACTTCTAGCCTCATCCTTGTTCTTCTGATCATCATTACAACCTCCATATGATAGTCTACCAGATCTTCAATCGTGACCTCTTTCACTATTCTTGTTGTCAATCTTGCTGCTTAGTTTCTCCTCAAACCTTAGGGAAAATTGGTATGCCTCCTCAATACTGTTCATTTAAACCAAACTCAGTTGATCCTAAATACTTACCCTTAACCTATTAATATAGCATGCCACTTTCTCCTTATCAACTTCTACATGGCTAGTTCTAATGAGAACTTGGTAGAACTCTTTAGTATATTCTTGAACAGATTTTCCCATTTTCTTCAACCCTTGCATTTTCTACAATAGATCAAGCTCATAATCCATGGGAATAAATTTTTGCTTCAATTTGGCTATGATCTGACAACATTTGGTAATTTTGTCCTTCTACTTTCTATTTCACTCGAACTAAACCTCTTGCCACTGGCTCTTTACCTGTCTCTTCAATTTCACCTTCACAAACATGACCCTATCAAGATCCTTAATTTCTTTATAGTAAAAGTACTCCAATTCATTGATGCAATCAATCAGCTCCTATGTGTTAATATTTCCCAAATACATGGGAACCTCAAACTTAGATCTCTTTCTAATCTTCGAGATGGCCTTAAAAAGCTTCTCATCCTCTGGGTTTAGAACTACCTTTGGTTCATCATTTTCTTCTTCATTCTCATACTTGCTTTCATCTCTTACGATAAGATTTATTCCTTTGTGCATTTTTTCTTCTAGTGCTTCCATTTGTCTTTGTAGGTCTCTAAAACCCTTAGGTGTAACACCTACAACTCTTTCACCAAGCTCATTTTGTGGAGGTATTTTTACATTTTCACTAAAACCCTAGTACAAACTACCTCACAATCAATTATCTATCTACACGCTCAACCCAAACTACACTCCTAGTGTGAACTACCTCATAGTCAGCAATCTGTCCACACACTCAAGGACTCTAGCTCTAATACCAATTGATGAAATGTGCTCCCCTTGATACCATAAAAAAATAACAAGTACAAAAAAATAACAAAAAATGTGAGAAAAATATAGACTTCTTATTATCATAGAAAATTCAAAATTACAAAATTCACAAATGTTATATGCTAACGTTCATTATAGTAATCTACATGTCTAAGCTATGAATTGCCACCTATAGTTTTTCCAAACAATGTTGGGTCCCTTCTTAAATAGGAAATTTTATACCCCTCAGGAGTTTCTAGACATTCAAACTTAATACCTAAGGACAACATACCAAAACAATTGCCTCCTTCAATAAGCATTTTTGGACATGGGCTAGGTTATAATTAATGGTTGTAGTTGATCCTTATTGCTGCGTAATGCTTCCCTTAATTTGATTGGCTCATGTATTGCATAGGGATGTTTAATATGACTAGATCCTTATATCTAAACATTAAAAGTTCATATTTATGCAACCAAAAATAGTTTACATAGAAGTATGTGCCATAACAAACGTCTATGTCAAAGACTAGTAACTTTCATCAATAGATTCTAATGCTCATCCTTCATCGTGCCCTTTATGTTGATGCTCAACTTCTAAATAGCTCGACACTTACTCTTGTTTGACACCTTCTATTTGCTTGGTACTAGAGTGAGTTAGCACTCATAGACTGATTGACACTAATTGTCATATTACTCGATATGTATTGTCTATAGGCTTAAGCTCAACATATACTATGCACTTGGATTGTACTATTCTTTACTAGATTATGACTAAGTGTTTTGTCACTACCTTGTCAAAAAAACAATGAGACTAACAATATCTGCCTTTCATATGAGTGCAAAAAACACTCTGTAATTGCATATACATTCTTATCTCATGCATAAGTCAGACAATGTATCATCTCTTCTTGGATTCAATAGAAAATTTGTAAAATAATTGTATCTTGTACCTTATAACTCCCCTTGAATAAATACTTCTTTTCATTTAGGTAACTCTTTCTAATTAGATATATACCTTGACAAAATGTCTCCAAAATTTAGAAAATCAAAATCTCCAAAATCTTCAATATCCCTCTTTTTTGGCACGTATGTCATTTGGGTGGTACACTTATAGTGTGTTTGTCAAAGAATGGCTTACGTAGTTCCATTATGATTCCCAATGTAGAACCCCAATTATGAGTAGATGTATCTAAATATGTAATCCAAATTTCAACATTTTCTACCATGTAAACAAGACCTTCTTGAGTAGAAAGATGAGAATCTTTCTTAATTAATGTTTCTGCAAAGGCTATTTCCTTGTACAAAACTTCCATGTGAGGGGTCAAAATGGACTATATACTAATTAGAGTTGATCTTATATTAGAAACGAGTGTAGCAACACCTACGTAAAGAGATTTTTTTAAAAATAAATATTTTCATGTCTACATGTACATATGTCTATCATGCATTAGTATAGATCATGTTATTCATGTTTGATAGGTTCTATTCATGTCATTTAGTCTTTTAATTGTTTTTAGCTATAATAAAGGTGTTGAAATTTGATTGAAAAGATCATTTTTGAGATAAAGAGATTATTGAACCAAAATGTTTTCAATCATTATTTTGTCACTAATGTCAAACTTGCAATTTTTTGGAGAGATAGTTGCTTGTAAGATCCAAGTAGTATCACTTAGTTGATTAATGAAGAGGATTTAATCAATAAGATGTAACAAAAACACCTAAAGGAAAGGTTGAGTTATGATTAACTAATGAAGTACAAGGATTAGTTAAGACAATGGTGAAATAATGCATTGATAATATACTCAAAGACACAAAGTTTGGCTACACTTAGAAACTTTACAAGAACAGGTTATACTAAGACTATCTCCAAAGCTTGACCAAAGTTGATAGTGGGTTCCAAGCAAAGTTAGTTCATGCTAAGCAGATTATCAGTTAGTGCTAAGTAAAAGAAAATTCTAGTGTATTCCAAGTAACATAGTTAGTGCCGAGCAAAATGCAATAGGTGTTGAGCATCAGTAAATTGTAGTTTATGCTGAGTGAAAACATAATAGGTGTTGAGAAACATAGTATGTGCCAAGCATTAGAAGGTTAATAGTGCTAAGCTACTGCATTATTTGAAAAGTCAAAGATTCACCAAATATGAGCTGATAAGTTTGTTATCTTGAATTTTGTAAACTAGGTGGAAGATAAGAATGGTGATGTGGTGGTACAGAATTTGAGGTTAACCATTTTCATGTGATTTTAAATGGATTGTACATGAAGTTTCTAGAAGAAACAAGATAAGTGGTAGATACATTATATCCTACATAATCAATCAAAATCCTAATTTGGACAAGGAAAAATTGAGTGGGAAAAGTATTCTAAATTCCTACTTAAGGAATGTTAGGTCATGAAGCAAAATAGTTGGAATGTGTAGTGTCAAGGAGAAGACACTGAGAAGGAAGAATAGAGTACAAAGACTCTACTTCATCAAGTGACTACAAGAGTGATTGCATTCAAAAAACAAGCAAGAAGGCTTAAGGAGACATAAGCTTGAAGGGAGAACAAGTTGTTAGAGCCATAGAGACTAAAAGCCAAGTAGAATTGAGAACTAAATTGAGATCTAAAATCTGCAAGATATGTTGTAAGTTGTATCAGATCAAAAGCCCTGATTGTTACCCTCTAGAAATTGTATCAGTTAGGCAAAATTCCTTTGGACTAAGGTTGACTTAAAAATCATTAGAAAATCCTTTAATAAGGTGGCATTCCAAGTTAATGACCTAAAGTCCTTTAACTAGGCTCACTTCTAACATGGTGATTGAAATACCTTAACCAAGTCACATTTAACAATGTGTGTTGTAACCTTTAATACGGTTGGCCTTTCACACACCATCACTTTAGAAAAGTGAGAAAGTAGTAGCATGTTACTAGTGGTTTTTTTGCAAATTGGGATTCCACATAAATCACTATGTTACTTCTGTTGATCTTTCATGTCTTAATGTTGCATGCTAATTTGTCAATAATTTGCTAGTTAGTGTGTTTAGGTTGGATTCTTGAATAGTTAAATGGGTTCACTAAGCTAAGTGAAAAAGTTTTATTGGGACATCTAGACCTTGAATAAATAATTCAGCCCCACTCTTAGTTATTCTAAAGAATTTTTTACAATTGGTATTAGAGCCATCTACTGATTGAACTAGTTTGAAGGTACTAGAAGCATAAAGATCAAGATGTCAAAGAGAGAAGTGCCCAAGCTCAAGAGAAACAACTTCCCTACATGGTAAAGTCTAATGAGATTGTATCTTGGAGGAATAGGTGACCATGGACAATATCCAATTACAATGGAACATGATGATCTAGTTGGTGCACCTACTACTGAAGATATGAAGAAAAAGAGGGAGGACAATCTGGCAATGTTGGAGATTGCCTCTACCCTCAGCTATGCAAAATTTGATGACATCAGGCGATGCAAAACTACTTACAAAATGTGGGAAAGCCTACAGACCATGTATGGAGGAGATAAGAATGTACAAAGAGCCAAGTTAGAGAGCCTTAGAGGAAAGTGTGATGGCATGAGAATGGAGGAAGGTAAGAACATTTCTTAATATGTTGCTAGAATAAAAGAAGTTGTAAGTGACGTAAAAGGTGCAATTGGTCATATTGAAGATGGCACTATTCTAAGTAAAGTCTTAAGAACATTATTACCTATATATGCTATTAGAGTACCTACTATACAAGAATTGAGATGCATTCCAGGGAACAATCTAACCCTTGAAGGAGTAGTAGAAAGACTCACTGCATTTGAGTTATACAACTTTGACAACTACAAGCTAAAAAGTCTTGAATCTTCTTTCAAGGCCACGTTGTTGCTAAAAGATTAGTATGAGAAGAAGTAGAGGAAGAAGAGGAGAAGAAAAAAACATGTTTCTAGTGATAGTGACACTGATGAAGAGGATGTCAATCAACTAGAAGCACTATTGGCAAGAAGATTCCATAGAGGAAAGGGAAAATTTAAAGGTAAGCTACCTATCATTTGTTTTAATTGCAATGAAGTTGGAAATATTGCTGCTAGGTGTCCAGAAAAGAGAAACTACAAAGGTAGAAGAAATAAAGATAGAAAAGAGTACAAAGACAAAGGAAAAAAGTTCTATATTATAGAAGAAGATGATTTAGATGAGAATGATGATTAGGCAGTCTATGTTGCAATGAAGGATGATTCAGATGAAGGTGAGGCAACTGTAATTGTAACTTGTGTGAATGAGAATAACAAATGGATCATTAATAGTGGATGCTCACATCACATGATAGGAGACAAAAGTAAGTTTGTCACCTTAACTCAATATGATGGAAATAGTGTTAGATTTGGAAATAATGTTGCATGTCTAATAAAGGGAAAAGTTTTCGTTAAGCTTATAGAGAACATTTCATGTGATAATGAATATTATGTTGAAGGCTTGAATTACAATTTGTTGAATGTGTCACAGCTAAGAAATGTAGGCTGCAAAGTATAGTTTGGAAACAAAACTGCCAAGATATATGAGACTAATGGAAATCTGATAGGAAAGGAGACAAAACTAGGAGCAATATGTTTTACCTAGATATAGAGGATGCCACTTGTCTTATTGTTAAATTTAATAATATGTGGCTATGACATAAAATTCTATGTCATGTTAACTTTGATAACTTGATTAGTATCAACAATATGAAGAAAGCGGGAGATTTGCCTAAACTGAAAAAGCCTAACAATGTAATGTGCAAACAATGTCAGCTAGGAAAGATGACCAAGTCAAGCTTCAAAAGTAAAACCTACACCTCTAAAAAAGTGTTAGAGATTCTTCATACTGACTTGTGTGGACCCATAGAAGTAAAAAGTTACAAAGGAGATGAATATATAATGTTTTTTGTAGATGACTACTCTAGGATGATGATTGTCATGTTTTTTTTAAAAAATCTTGACACCTTTCAAATGTTTAAGTGGTATTTGGAAAGGTTTGAAAAAGAAATAGGAAAGAGTCTAAAATGTTTAAGATCAAACAAAGGGCGAGAGTTCTCATCAAGAGAATTTGAGATGTTCTATAATGACAAAGGAATCAAAAGACAAACTTCTGCACCAGGAACCCCTCCACAAAATGGAATTGCTGAGAGAAGGAATAGATCAATAATGGACTGTGCCAGAACACTCATGATGGAGAAGACTGTTTCTCTAAAGTATTGGAGAGAATTTGTAAGTATAGCTGTGTACACCCTAAACTACGTACAAATCAAGAAAGGTACAAATGCAACACCTTTTGAATTATGGTATTGTAACTCACTCAATGTGAAACATTTCAAAGTATTTGATAGCAAATTCTATATTCTTAAGGACACTAGAAATGGTAAATTTGAGGAAAAAAGTGATGAAGGTATATTCCTTGGTTACTCCACAAGAAGTAAAGAATATAAGTGTTTAAATACTAACACTAACAAAATTGTGGAAAGTGCAAATGTAAATTTTGATGAATACATAGAAGTTCATGATGATGAACCCATCAAAAGACTAGAAAAATGCAAATCATTTGTATACTTCTATAAGGGAATGCCTACTAAGGAAGACACTACCAATCAAGTGGAGAACTAGCAACAAGTTTCAATAACTCTAGAGTGATAGCCAATGAATGAAAAATAAAACTTAGGCACCGAGTTTCATTCATATGCCAAGTTGTGAAATGAAAAAAAATACACATTCTAATTTTGAAGGTAGTACACATGACAAAGATGTTGAGTTACCTGAAAGAAATGTGCATAGTGACTCTAAAGCTGAAAGACCAAATGTGGAAGCAAGGACTGAACCAAGACTATCCAAGTATGTCAAAAGACACCACCCTACTAAAAAAATCATTGGAAATAAGGATGCCAAACCAATGACAAGGAACATACTAAGGAATGAATCATGCTTGCTAAGCCAAATAAACCCCAAGATAGTGGGAGATGCACTAGAAAATGATGATTGGTGCAAAGCTATCGAAGAAGAAATTGAAAAGATAGAGAAGAAAAAATTTGGTAGCTTAGTTCAAAGACCAACTGATAAAAAAATGATTGGTATCAAGTGGGTGTTTAGGAACAAGCTAGATAAAAATGGTGAGATCACAAGAAACAAAGCTAGTCTAGTTTGTAAAGTATATGCCCAAGAAGAAGGAATAGATTAGGGGGGGAAATTTTCCCCTATTGCAAGGATGGAAGGAGTAAGAAATTTATTTACATATGCTACCTACAATGGATTTAAAGTCTACTAGATGGATGCTAAGTTTGAATTTCTAAATGGTATATAGGAAGAAGAGATCTACATAGAACAACTAGAAGGATTTGTGGATGATATCTAAATGGTATATTGGAAGAAGAGATCTACATAGAGAAACTTGAAGGATTTACAGATGAAAACAACAAGGATATGGTATGTAAATTGGATAAATCACTTTATGGCTTGAAACAAGCACCAAGAGCATGGTATGAAAGGCTTCATAAATATCTTGTGAAGATTGGATTTGAGAGAACTAATGATAAAACCAATCTCTACATCAAAACAAAAAAAGGTAATGACATACTATTATCTCAAGTTTTTGTTGATGACATAATATTTGGAGGAAAAGATGCTCTCTGCAAGGATTTTGCTAATTAGATGAAGCATGGGTTTGAGATGTCAATGTTTGGTGAAATGAAATTCTTTTTTGGCCTACAAGTTTATGAACTAAAGTATGGCATATTAATAGGACATAATAGGAAACCTATGATAACATGACATAAGTTATCAAATAATGATGAATTAGCTTAAGTGAATTATATACTATATAGGTCAATAATTGGTAAGGTAAAATATGTTGTACATAGCAGACCTAATATTGCATTTTTTGTTGGAATAGTTGCAAGATTTTCTACAAACCCAAGAGAAAATCATCTTATGGCTATAAAAAGAATAATGAGGTACTTAAAAGGAATAGAGGACTTTGACTTATACTATAATCAGAATGAAAAGTCTAAATTAAGTGCCTATATTAATTTTGACTCGGGAGGATATATAGATGACAAAAAGAGCACCAGTCGAGGAGCACTCTTTTTAGGTAGAAGACTAGTTACTTGGACTAGTAAGAAGTACATCTATACCTCACAATCTAAAGTTGAAGTTGAATATGTTGCTACTACCATAAACTATACTAATATTGTATGGATTAAGCATCTACTAAAAGATATGAAGGAAGAGATAATATAACTTGTGATACTTTATTGTGACAATACTAGTGCCATCAACATATCAAAGAATTTAGTGAACATGCCAAAACAAAGCACATTGCAATTAAGTATCATTATGTAAGAGAACTAGTGGACTACAAAAAGGTGAAGATGAAGTATATCAATTGAAAGGAACAAATTGCTGACATCTTCACAAAACCATTACCTAAAGATGCCTATGAGTATATAAGAAGTATGTTAGGGTTGATACCCCTATCTAAGGTTTTTTGAGCAACAATAGGTTGATTGTTGAATGATGTAAATTGATGCAGAGGTTCTTTCTTTAGGTTTTTCTTGAAGTAATTAAAGTTCTGAAATTATGAATCATTCACAAGAAAGGTGACAAGGGGAAAAATTGGAGCTACTACAAATTCTATATTTTCATGATAAGATGCTAAGATGATATGTCTTTGACCTTGTTTTCAAAGAGGGATAAATAGTAGAAACTAATCGAATCTACAAAATCGTAAAAAGGAAAAGAGATAGAGGGAGTAATGGAAAAAAAGAAAGAGAAGAAGAAATAGTAGCCAAGAGGGAAGAAAGAGAAGAATAAATAATAGCCAAGAGGGAGAAATAGCACAAGACAATAGAAATCAATTAGGATGATAGATCAAACAAGGAACAAAAAAAAGAAGGAGAAAAGAGATAGTGTATCAAAAAAGGAACTGATCACCCTAATACTTTGAAAAAGGAAGTTATTAGAAAAAAAATTATGAGGAAGTCATAAGAAAATTGGAAGTTTTTGATGAAAGGAACAATTTTGAAAACAAGATTTCTTTTTAACATTTCAATTACTATTTTAACCTAGTTAGTTTTCATCAAACCAAATGCTTTATCATTTAGGTAATTTTGTTGATCAATTTGGTTTGTCATCAATCGAAAGAGGGAGATTGTTGAAATCTGATTGAAAAGATCATTGTTGAGAAAGGGATATTGTTGAAGTAGATTGTTTTCAATCATTATTTTGTCACTAATGTCAAACCTTGTATTTTCTAGAGATACAATTGCTTATAAGATCCAAGTACTATCACTTAGTTGATCAATGAAGAGGATTTAATTAATAAGATGTAATAAAAACACCTAGAGGAAACGTTGAGCTATGATTAAGTAATGAAGTAAAAGGATCAATTAAGAAAATGGTGAAATAATGTATTGATAATATACTTGAAGACACAAAGGTTGGCTAGACTTAGAAACTTTAGAAGAAGAGGTTATACTAAGACTATCTCCAAAGCTTGACCAAAGTTGATAGTGGGTATCGAGAAAAGTTACTTCATGCCACACAAATTATCAATTAGTGCCAAGTAAAAGAAAATTCTAATGTTTTCCAAGTAACATAGTTAGTGCAAAGAAAAATGCAATAGGTGTTCAACATCAATAAATTATAGTTAATCCCGAGCGAAAACATAACAAGTATTGAGCAACACAATATGTGCTAAGCATGAGAAGCTTAATAGTGTCAAACTACTGCATTATTTAAAAAGTCAAAGATTTTCCAAATCTAAGCCAATAAGTTTATTATCTTGAATTTTGTGAACTAGGTGGAAGATAAGAATGGTGATTTGGTGATACAAAATTTGAGGTTAACTATTTTGAGGTGATTTTAAGTGGATTCTACATGAAGTTTCTAGAAGAAACACAATAAGGGGTAGATACATTATCTCCTACCTAATCCATCCAAACCCTAATTTGGACAAAGGAAAATTGAGTCAAAAATGTATTCTAAATTCCTACATAAGGAATGCCAAGTCATGAAGCAAAGTAGTTAGAATGTGTTGTGTCAAGGAGAAGGCATTGAGAAGGAAGAATAGAGTACAAAGACTCTACTTCATCAAGTGACCACAAGAGTGACTTCAATGGTACAACAAGAAAGAAGGCTTAAGGAGGTATAAGCTTGAAGGGAGAACAAGCTATCAGAGCTACAGACACTAAAATCCAAGTAGAATTGAGAACTAAATTGACATCTAAAATCTGCAAGATATGTTGTAAGTTGTATTAGATCATAAGCCCTTATTGTTACTCTGTAGCAATTGTATCAGTTAGGGAAACATCCTTTGGACTAAGGTTGACTTAACCATCATTAGAAAATCCTTTAATAGGGTGGCATTACAAGTGAATGACCTAAATTCCTTTAACTAGGCTCACTTTTAAGAGGGTGATTGAAATCCCTTAACTAGGTCACACTTAATAGTGTGTGTTCTAACCTTTAACAGGGTTGGCCTTTTACAAGGCATCACTTTAGAACAGTGAGAAAGTAGTAACATGTTACTGGTGGTTTTTCCCAAATTGGGTTTCCACATAAATGATTGTGTTATGTGTGTTGATTTATTAGTAATTTTCTAGTTAAAGTGCTTAGCTTGGATGCATAAATAGTTAAATGGGTTCACTAAGCTAAGTGAAAAATTTTTATTGGGACATCTAGACCTTGAATAATTGATTCACCCCCCTCCCCCACTCACCAGTTACTCTAAAGAATTTCTAACAAAAGGCATATTTTGTAAGGCACTTACATGATTTGGCACACCTATAGTCCATCATGTTCAAGTTGTAAATTAGCCTATAAGGATGTAATTAGCTCATTTAATTCAATATTAGGATCATCTAAATTTTTCACAGGGGTCACACAAATATAAATGCATGGTATTTTAATATTGCTTGCATAATACAAAGTTGCAGTTTTAAAACTAGGAAATTCTAGAAATTTAAAAGGTCTAAGAGTCTTTTAAATACAAAAGAGCTCAAAAGGCCAAGACTCACATTTATATATTCTTTGGTGGTTGAATTATATCATAGGGAAAATCTATGAACAAAAAAATGGTTTTTTGACAAGTTCGGATATAGAAACAAGAGAGATTTTCTAATTTTTGGAAAAAAAATGTTTGTCATTGTCTGGTTCCAATTTGTATACATGACCTACTTATGCTCTAAAACTTATATGGTTGGATAGATATTTGAATTATCTTTCCAATGAATCTAGTTGCAGATTCTAACTCTTATGTATGAGTAGAAAACTGAAATTTACTAAACAGTGGTTAAAATTATGGGTATTGTTGTTCCCATTTCTTTCTTGTTTGCAAATTTGTCACATATTTTTGTTGAAGGATAATATTTTGAGTCCTTAATAAATGTTTAGGGATTTGAAATATCTTTCAAATGAATCATGTTTGAAGTATTGAGATGCAAATATGTGTGAGATATGATAAAATCATTGACTAAAGGTCTAAATTTTCTTGAAACCAAAGGGTTTTACAAAGAAATTTTTTGTTTTATATATCTCTACATCATTATTGGTATTACAGCTTGGGAAAATCTTCTAAAATAGTTGGGTTTTATGTAAGAATTAGAGTCTGAATCGGATACATCAAACATGGTCACCAATGCTGAATTTGCAAAGAAGATGCAAGAACACGAGAAAACCAATACATGGCTATTGGATGAACTTGAGAAGTTGAAGGGCTAGATGGAGAGAGTAAATATTTCCTCATAGCAAGCGGAAGAATGGAAAGAGTAGATAACTTTCCTATAGACTAGAGATACTTCATAGAAGCCCTTGAAAGAGTTGGCAAGAAGGATGCTAAAGGTGACCTACCCATCTTTTAAGGCAAGATGGATGTTGATGTTGTTGTGGATTGGATAGTATCCTTTAACAACCACTTTGAATTTGAAAATATAGTAGAAAACAATAAGGTAAATATTTACAAGTCAAAGTTGAAGGGAGAAACCCTCACTTGGTGGAATTTCACCCAAGGAGAAAGGGTCAAAGAAGGTAAGAACATGATAAATTCATGGGCAATGATAAGTGCCCAGATAAGAGAAACTTATCTACCTAAGAATTATGAAATCTAACTACATAGAAGGAGACAAATTTTAAGACAAAAGCATCTAGATGTCATAGTCTATAATGAAGAGTTCTATAAATTGAGCCTAAGGGAAAAATAGATTGAATGTGAAAGTGTAAAAGTTGCTAGATACCTTAATGGATTGATGTTGAGCATTCAAGAAGAACTTAATCTATTGTGTCCTGATACAATTCAAAAATGTTATCAATTAGCATTGAAGGTGGAAGCCAACTTGAAAAGAAGACAAGAGGAAAATAACAGAGGAAGAGGAAGAAACCAAAGAGGAAGAGTAAACTTTCAAGGAAGAGGACAAATCCATGAAGATCAAAAGGAGATAAAGCAAGAAGCCAGCCAAAGTGGAGGAAATTTCAAAGGTAACTTCAAAGCTAGAAGAGGAAACTCAAGAGGTAGTTTTGGTGATAGAAGGGAAAGTCAAATAACTTTCTTCAATTGCAATAAGGAGGGACATTATGCATCTAGGTGCCCAGATAGAGCTAGTACAAGTTCAAATTTTGAAAGAAGAACACATTTGGTACAAGATGTTGAATACAAAGGGATGTAGATGGATCATTTAGATAGTGTACTTGAAAGAGGAGAAAAATTGATGATGAGAAGAACACTTTTGAAGGTGCCCATTACCATGGAACCACCACAAAGGAAGACCATCTTTAGGACTTCTTAAAAATTAGGAAGTAAGGTCTGTAAAGACATGATTGAGTCAGGATCTACCAAAAATTTAGTTTCTCTTGGGATTATTTAGAAGTTGAAACTTAGAAGAGTACCACATGCTTTCCCTATATGGTTTTATGGATAACAAAGAATCAAAAAACTCTTGTAAATGAGCAAGCACGGGTTGATTTTTAAATTGGAAAGTATAAGGAAAAAAAAAGTTTGATATAGTTGGCATGAATGCATGCCACTTGTTATTTGGTAGGCCTTAACAATACGATTTACAGACACAACACAATGGAAAACTTAATGTATACAACATCAAGAAGTATGTAAAGGTGATTAGATTGATTCCATTTGCTAATCATGAAGAAGTGGAAGAGAACAAAGAGAGGGGAACCAAAATTATGATGGTTGATAAAGAGTCCTTACAAGACATGAAGGATGAACCTAAGCCTTGTTTCATTAGATACCTAAACCACAAACACAAGGATCAAATGAAAATGACAAGAAGAAGGCTAAAACAAATAAGGCAATTCCTAGTGAGGTGAAACCACTTTTGGATAAGTATGAAGGTTTTATTTCAAAAGGTATGACAAAATATTTACCACCTATAACAGACATTAGTCATTGTGTTGATTTTATTCCTAGAGCTACTTTACCAAATAAGGCTACATACAAGATGACACATCAACACAATAAGGAGATTGTTAGACAAGTAAAGGAGTTGCTAGATTCTAGTTTAATTGCAAAAATTTTAAGTCCATGTTTTTACCTATTATCTTTTAACCCAAGAAGGAGGGAAAATAGAGGTTTTTCACTGATTAAAGAGCCATTAATAAGATTACAAATAGATATAGGTTTCTAATTCAAAGAAATGAATATTTAGTTGATTTCTTGGGAGGTGCAAACTATTACTACAAGATTGACTTAAAGAGTGGGTACCATAAAATAAGGATAAGGTTTGGAGATGAGTGGAAGATAATATTCACACCAATGATGGATTGTATGAGTGGAAGGTAATGTCATTTGGTCTCTCTAATGCTCCTAGTACCTTCACGACACTTATGAATAAACTGCTCAAAGACTTCAATGGTAAGTTCATCATTGTATATTTGGATGAAATATTCATTTTCAATAAGACAAAGGAATAAAAGCTAAAGCACATTGACATGGTTTTGAGAAGACATCATGAGGATAAATTGGTGATAATTTGGAAAAGAGCTTGTTTGTGCAAGAGGAGCTGATATATCTTGGTTTTGTGACCTCCCAAGGTAGCTTGAAGATGGATAAAGATAAGGTAAGTGCTATACTATCTTAGCCACCTCCTAAAATAGTTGGAGGTGTTAGAATATTTCATGGTCTCACTAGATTTTATAGGAAATTCATAAGAAATTTCAGTCATATATGTGCTCCTATGTTAGAAAATGTTAAAGGTGGAAGGAAGTGAGTCAATTAGCCAATGAAGATTTTGAATTTCTTAAGAAAAAGGTTAGTGAACAACCAATTCTTTCTTTACATAATATTAACAAAGTTTTCCAAGTAGAATGTGATGCTAGCAAGGTTGCTATAAGGGTTGTTCTTAATCAATAAGGAAAACAAGTGGCTTTCACAAGGAAAAAGTTAAATTAAGCCAATAATAAATACTCTTCATATTGTTAGGAATAAGGTGTCTCAACCTTGGATAAATCCTATTCTTTTTTTTTTGTAAAATGTATTTCTTGCAAATAACATTGATGTGTTGGCATCTTGAATTGTGTATAAGGTGATCATAGCTAAAATGGTTATGACGGATTCCTATGACACGTAAGAGCTATGTTAGGAAGATTCAATGATAGGTGAAGACATGTGGCAACTGATAAATTTGAGTACTGGACACTCTACCCCAATAGTGGGGTTTGGGGTAAAAAAATTTATGGTTCCTATTTTCTCAGAGAATGGTAAAACCCTAATAGGATTACCTTTGGGAGTAACCCTAAAGTGAAGTGCATGTTATAAGCATTTTTAGGGTTGAAAAGAGGTGTATGCGAGAAAGTGTATTGTTGGTACTGTGAGTTGCTACTAGAGTCTTCTATTGTCGTTGTTGAACTTGCATTGCAAGTGTATTGTAACCTTGTGTTGAAGATAATACATTGTGCAGGTTCTGGAGGGGTTGGGTTGTTTTACCAAAAGGTTTCTCCCCACCAAAAAATCTTTGTCTTATGTGTTTCTTTCTCTATCTATTCTCTTTATGCTTGGTTTTCTGAAATATTGTTGTTTACATGATATTGAATCTATAAGTGTAAAAGATTTTAATAGGATTTGCACCATACTTCTCTTAAGAGATTAATGTAGGAAGTTGTTTCCGCACCTGAGTTTCCTTACAAATGGTATCAGCTTTTGATCCTAGTTGTTGGTTAGGTATTTTTAAGCTAATCTCAAGTTGAGTGGGAGTCTTATGTAGAGCATCCTAAATCTTATTTGTAGATTGAGATGGCGAGTTCATCATATGGAAGGATGGAGGTGGAGAAATTTAATGGCACTAATTTTGAGTTGTGGAAACTCAAGATGGAAGACATGTTGGAAGATCATGACCTATGGGAAGTAACTTCAAATGCTATGAGACCAGCAACTATAGCTCAAGAAGATTGGGATATCAAAGACCGTAAAGCTAAGGGTCTCATAAGACTCTATTTAACCGATGCAATCCTTCTGAATGTTCTAGATGAGAAAACTACATATAGTTTGTGGGAAAGACGCGGGGCTGTGTATCAGGCCAAATATTTGGTGAACAAGTTGTTCCTGAGGAAGAAGTTGTACTCTCTACGAATGGAGGAAGATGGATCTTAACGGATCATTTAAATGCATCTAATCTACTGGTTGCATAGTTGACATTAGCTGGTGTCAAGTTAGAGGAGGAGGATCATTGCTACACACTTTTGTGTTCTTGACCAGATTCATCAGACCATCTTGTGATGGTTCTCGGAAGCACATTAGTCACTTTCAAAATGGATGGTGTGGTGTCTTCGTTGCTATCAAAGGAGATGTAGAGAAAGGCTTCCATTTCAAAAAAAGAAGCCCTTCCTGTTCATGGGAGATCCACAGAAAGAGGGAAGAAAAATGACAATAAGCCTGATAATAAGGGTAGATCCAAATCTTGTGGGAATTCAAAGACTTCCAATAATTCCAACGCAAAATATTGGAACTGTGATAAACCTGGGCACTTCCTTAAAGATTGCAAAGAGCTGAAGAAGAAGAAGAAAGGTTTAGATTCAACTTCAGAAAGATCTCAAGAAGATGGTGATGCATTCATTGTAGCTTTGGCAGCCCATGCATCTAATGATATGTGGTTGGTTGACTCGGGTGCATCTTTCCACATGACCTCTCATTGAAACTAGTTCTCAAACTATGAAGAGTTCGATGGTGGAAAGGTGTACTTGGGTGATGATTCTCACCTAAAGATAGTTGGACGTTGAAGGGTCACTATCAAATTTTCTGATGGAAAAGTAAAGGGAATCAATGGAGTTATGGACATTCCAGGTTTGGCATGAAACCTGTTATCTGTAAGTATGTTGAATGATGTAGGTGTGCAATTTGCTTTTTCAAAAGAAGGATGCAAGATGATGAGAGGATTGATAGTGCTTGCAAGGGGTACTAGGAGAGGTACCTTATTTAAGCTAGATACATGTATTCCTATATGTAATAATTCTTCATCCTCACCATCTGAATGAGCAGTGAAGAATTTTGTGGTTATTGGGTCTGATGGCAATGCAAACACTTTCGAGGGTAAGCTTCTTGCAAAAAAAAAACAATGTTGTGGCATATGAGATCTGGTCACATTGGTGAAAAGGGTCTCAGAACCCTGAAAAAATAAAAATCTTGTTGAGGGGTTAATTGATTGCAATCTCAAGTTCAAATTTTGTGAACACTATGTGTATGGTAAACAAAATCGTGTTTAGTTTTACTCTAGTTCTGACCAATCTTTTGATGTTTTGGATCTTATTCATTCTAATGTATTTGGTCCTGTAAAAGTTCCTTCAATCTCCAAGTTTGTATTTTTTGTATCTTTCATAGATGATTATAATAGAAGGACATGGATTTATTTCCTTAAAAGGAAGACATAAGTCTTTAGTCGATTCAAGGAATTTAATGTCCTTGTAGAGAATCAGACTAGTAAGAAGATTGTGTGAGAACTGACAATGGTGGTGAGTTTTGCTCAGAAAAGTTTGAACAATTCTATAAAGAACAAGGTATCGAGAGGCATAAGACAACTCCTTATACCCCACAACAAAATGGAGTTGCAGAGACAATGAACAGGACACTAATGGAGAAGGCTAGGAGTATGCTTAGTGGAGCTAGTTTAGAACAAAGCTTTTGGCTCGAAGCTATGGCCATTGCTTGCTATCTGGTTAACAGATCTCCTACATCAGCCCTTGTTGGTAAGACACCCATGGAGATGTGGTCTAGTAAGAAGCCATCAATTAGACATCTTCATTTTTTTGGTTGTGAAGCTTATGAACATGTTCCAAAGGAGAAAAGATCTAAGTTGGAAAACAAAGCTGTTAAATGTATTTTCATTGAGTACAGTGCTAGTGTGAAAGGATACAAGCTTTGGGATCCTGTGACTAGTAAGGTGGTGTATAGTAGAAATGTTATTTTTAGAGAGCTAACATCTTCTCCTTTTATGCTACAACCAGATGAAAAAGAAAAGGAAAAAGATGTTGTTAAGTTGTCTCCTACCCCTGAGAAGAATGAACAGAGAGACCATGTTGGGTCTAATGATGAGGAGATCTCTAGCAACTCTAATAGTTTAAAAGAAGAGGAAGAACAACCTCAACTACAACCCTTGAGGAGATCCATGAGAGAAAGAAAGCAACCAGAAAGGATTGATTATTCTATGTTAGATTCCATTTTTGCTTTTGCTTTGATTACTAACACTAATGAGTCTAGATTTGTGAAACAGGCTTTGGACATGGAAGATGTAGGTTCCTGGATTGAGGCTCTAGATGATGAGATGGCTTCATTAGAGAAAAAAAAAACTTGGGGCCTTGTACCCTTTCCTAAAGGGAGAAAATCTATTGGCTATAAATGGGTGTTCAAGAAGAAATTCATTGCAGATGGTAGTGTTGAAAGGTAAAAAGCTAGATTGGTTGCAAAGGGGTATTCACAGGTAGAGGGAATAGATTATGGTGAAATATTCTCTCCTATTGCAAAGTTGACATCCATTAGATTTTTTTTATCTCTTGCTACATCATATGATTTAGAGATAGAACAGATAGATTTGAAGACAACTTTCCTTCATGGTGATTTGGAGGAAGATATTTATATGTCACAGCCTAAGCACTACATTGTTAAAGGTAAAGAATCCTTAGTTTGCAGATTAAAGAAATCTCTATATGGTTTGAAGCAATCTCCTAGGATGTGGTACCTTAAGTTTGATGCCTTTGTGTTGTCAATTAGATTTGTAAGATTGAAATTAGATCATTGTGTTTATTTAAGAGTTGAAAATGATCACCTTCTTATTGTTGCATTATATGTTGATGATATGTTACTATTTGGGAAGGGTAAGGGTATGATTTCTAATTTTAAATCTCAGTTGTCGGCACAGTTTGAGATGAAAGATCTTGGGGCAGCTAGGCACATCTTGGGTATGGAAATTAGTAGAGATAGGTCTAACAAAAAACTTTGGTTGAGTCAGAGTAAGTATGTGAAGTCTATGTTGGAAAGGTTCAACATGGAAGATTGTAGACCACTATGTGTTCCTATTCCTATGGGAACAAAGTTATCGGTAGATGATTGTCCAAAATCTCCTAGTGAGATGGAGGACATGAGTAGAGAACCTTATGCTAGTGTAGTTGGCAGTCTTATGTATGCTATGGTCTATACTAGACCAGACATTGCCCAAGCAATGGGAGTCCTGAGTTAGTTTATGGCTAATCCTGGATAGGTACATTGGGATGCAATTAAGCAAGTATTCAAATATTTGAGGGGTACATCAAATTATTCCATATGTTATCATGGTAACTCTTTCGGATCTCCACATTTAGTTTGTATTCATGGGTTTGTGGATTCAGATTGGGTAGGTGATATTGACCACAAGAGATCCACCAATGCTTATGTGTTCACTATGTTTGGTGGTGCCATCAGTTGGATGAGAAAGCGACAACCTGTGGTTTATTTATCCACTACAGAAGCTAAGTACATGGCTGCTACTCATGCTTGTAAGGAAGCCATTTGGCTTAAGAGATTGTGTTCTGATGTTGGTATTGATGCAGAACAGATTACTATTTGGTGTGACAATCAGAGTGCTATCTTCCTTGAAAAGAATCCAACTTTCCATGCCACAACAAAGCACATTGATGTGCACTATCACTTTGTGAGAGATATGGTGGAAGATGGAAAGGTAAATTTGGAGAAGGTAGATACTATGAAGAATGTTGTAGATGCATTAATGAAACTAGTGGGCACTGAGAAGTTTAGATGGGGTTCAAATTCTATAGGCCTTTTGGCCTATAGCAGTTAGTTCCTATTATGTTCCTGTTTCTTTTACAAGGTGTTTGACAAGTGGGAGAATGTAAGGCATAAGGTATCTCAACCTTAGATAATTCCTATTCTTATTATTTGTTTTGTAAAATGTATTTCTTGCAAATAATGTTGATGTGTCGGCATCTTGAATTGTGTATAAGGAGATCATAGCTAAAACAATTATGATTGATTCCTATGACACATATGAGCTATGTTAGGAAGATTCAATGATAGGTGAAGACATTTGGAAACTGATAAATTTGAGTACTATACACTCTACCCTAATAGTGGGGTTTGGGGTAAAAAGATTTAGGGTTCCTATTTTCTCGAAGAATTGTAAAACCCTAATATGGTTACCTTTGGAGTAACCCTAAAGTGAAGTGCATGTTATAAGCATTTTTAGTGTTGTGAAGAGGTGCATGTGAGAAAGTATATTATTGGTACTGTTAGTTGCTACTGGAGTCTTCTGTTGTCGATGTTGAACTTGCATTGCAAGTGTATTGTAACCTTGTGTTGAGGATAATACATTGTGAAGGTTCTGGAGGGGTGGGGTTGTTTTACCAAAAAAAATTTCCCCACCGAAAAATCTTTGTGTTATGTATTTCTTTCTCTATCTATTTTCTTTATGCTTGGTTCACTGAAATATTGTTGTTTACATGATATTGAATCTGTAAGTGTAAAAGATTTTAATATGATTTGCACCATACTTCTCTTAAGAGATTAGTGTAGGAAGTTGTTTTCGTACCTGAGTTTCCTTACACATATGACTTAGAAATGTATGCTTTGTTTCAAGCCGTCAAAAGGTGGAGAGATTACTTTTTACCAAAGGACTTTTTTGTGTATACAAATAACCAAGCACTTAGTTTTTTGAATATCCAAGACAAGCTAAGTCATAGGCTTATGAAATGGGTGGAGTCTTTGCAAGCCTATACCTTCACCATCAAGCATAAGAAGGGTCCAACAAAGAATCTTGTTGATGCTCTTAGTATAACTAACATGATTATCTTCCAAATTTATCTAGATTTTGGTAAAATCTACAAGGGATGTATGGAGTTTGGTGATAGATAACATGTTGATTTTTCTAATTTTTTGATACAAGACAAACTTATTTTCAAAGGAGGGAAACTATGTGTTCTTGGGTGCTATATGAGATCAAATATTATAAAAGAGAAGAATAGTGGAACAATGGGTGGACACTTTGCCTTGGATAAAATGTTAGAATTGGTTAGAAGGTATTACTATTGGCCTAAGATTTTGACTAATCTTAGAAACTTTGTGGAAACATGAATGATTTTTCAAAGAGCCAAAGGGAAGAATACAATTTTAGGGCTCTATCAACCTTTGCTAATACCATCTAGGCCATGGAAAAGCATAACAATGGATTTTGTAATGGGGCTGCCAAGAACACAAAGAGGGCATGCTAGTGTGTTTTTTGTAGTGGATAGGTTTAGCAAGATCCCTCATTTCCTACCATGTAAATCAACCAATGATGCTTCCCATATAGTAGATCTCCTTTGTAGAGAAGTCATAAGGATTCATGGGCTACCTCTCAACATTGTTTTAGATAGGGATGTGAAGTTTGTGGGACACTTGGCAAGGATTTTATGGAGAAAAATTGGAACCAATTTATCATTCTCATTAGCCTATCACCCTCGAACTAATGGATAAACAATGGTAGATAATAGAACATTGGGAAATTTTTTGAAATCACTCATAAGGAAACATGGAGAAATGTGGGATGCAATCATACCCAAAGCTAAATTTTCATATAATAAATCCATCAATAGTGTTAGGATAAACCACAGACAGAAATAAAAACTACGTGCAAATATAACCAATAACAGAAAATAATAGAACACACAGAAATGAACACAAGGCACCAAGATTTAACATGGTTCACCCAATCCCTGGGCTATGTCCACCAAGCAGCAAGTTCGATCTTATTACAATCCAGTGATTAAAACCTGATTACAATCCGTAATCCCTTACAGCTCAATACTGCCGCAAGAACCAATTTTGTATCACAACATTATGAAAAATACCCAACCCTAAGCCCTTTTTATACAAGTATTAAATCGCTTTAGGGTTATAACATGTCAGCCATATGTTGGCCATAATATGTTGGCTACCATGTCAGCTACTACCCAAATTTTTTTTAATTATGAAGTATGTACAATACTTTCCTAATCAGTCACCACAATCTAACAATCTCCCACTTGGGGACTGATCAGACTCCACACTAAACAACAATCTCCCACTTGGAGACTGATCCTGTAGAAATAACACTACCACATGGGGCTCCCACTGGATCAAACCATCCTGGACTCTACTGTTCTTTTATTCATGTTTAGTTTAAAAGACCAATCGAAGCTGAAGAGGAGTTCAACTTCTCCCTTATTACAACCTTTGTCAACATATCTACTGGATTGTCATTGGTATGTATCTTCTCTAGCTTTAACTGCCCATCCTCCAAAACTGACTGAATGAAATGATACCGCAACTGTATGTGTTTGGTCTTAGAATGCAGAGCTGAATTCTTAGCAAGATGAATGGCACTTTGACTATCTGTAAACAAATAATTATCCTTCTGAGGATGTCCCAATTCTTGCAAGAAGAACTGAAGCCATATCATCTCCTTGGATGCCTCTGTAGCAGCAACATACTCTGCCTCTATAGTGGATAAAACATTAATCTTTTGTAACCTAGAAACCCAGCTCATGGCTGCCCCACCAACAGTAAAGACATAACCTGTAGTACTCCGCCTGGTATCAATATCCCCAGCCAAATATGAGTCAACATAGCCCAGTAAATTAGTAGTAGAGCCCCCAAAGTGTAAACACTTATTGGATGTTCCTCTCAAATATCTAAGAATCCACTTGACAGCATTCCAATGCTCAAATCCTGGATGACTCATATACCTGCTAACGACTCCCACTACATGTGCAATATCTGGCCTAGTGCATACCATAGCATACATCAAACTTCCTACAGCTGAAGCATAGGGTACCTTGGACATCTTATCCTCCTCTTCCTGTGTCTTGGGACAAATCTCCTTAGTCAATTTCAAATGACCAGGTAAAGGTGTGTTGACAGCTTTAGCATTCTCCATAGAGAAACGTTGCAACACCTTCTCAACATAATCAGCTTGAGATAGCGTCAATGTTCTGTTCTTCCTATCTCTACAAATCTTCATACCAAGGATTTGTTTTGCTGCCCCCAAATCCTTCATAGCAAATGCATGTGCTAATTGGCATTTCAGCCCCTTAATATGATCCATGTTAGACCCAGCTACAAGCATATCATCAACATATAAACATAAAATAATGTAGCTATCATCATCCAACCTCTTAAAATAAACACAATAATCTGAATGACACCTATTATATCCATGCTCATGCATAAAACTGTCAAATTTCAGATACCATTGCCAAGGTGCTTGTTTCAAGCCTTATAAACTTTTCTTCAATTTGCACTCTAAGTTCTCCTTACCTTTGACCTCAAAACCCTTTGGCTGAGCCATATATATTTCTTCATCCAAATCACCATGAAGAAAGGCTATTTTAACATCCATCTGCTCTAAATGCAAATCTTCAGTAGCCACAAGACTTAAAACAATACGAATAGAAGTCATTTTAACAACAGGAGAAAATATCTCATCAAAATCAATTCCCTTTTTCTGTGCAAATCCTTTTACAACTAACCTGGCCTTAAATCTTTTCTTACCTCCTTCCTCTTCTTTCAACCTATAAACCCATTTATTCTATAAAGCCTTTTTATCTATAGGCAACTTGCACAAATCCCATGTCTTATTTTTCAGCAAAGAGTCCATTTCATCTTTCATTGTAGACTCCCACTGAATCTTAGTATCCACCTACACAGCTTCATCATAACTTTCAGGTTCACCAGCATCAGTAAGTAAAATAGAATACAAAGAGGGAGAAAACCTTTTTGGAGGTCTAATTTGCCTTGTTGACCATCTAACATTCACTGGTGTTTGTGGTATTTGTTGTTACAGTTGTTGCACATCATGAGGAATGGTTGGAACATCAGCTTTTGGAATATCATCCAACACTACATAATCATCTTCTTTCTTCTCATGTTGCTGCAACAGATCTTTGTACAACACTTTTTCATTGAATATGACATCTCGGCTTCTGATAATTTTATGATTTTCAAAATCCCAAAGCTTATAACCAAGTTCATTAATGCCATATCCAACAAAGACACATTTCTTTGATTTAGCTTCGAGCTTGGTTCTATTTTCAGAGTCTATATGAGCAAAAGCTTCACAACCAAAGGTCTTCAGAAAAGAATAACTCACCTTCTTACCAGTCCATGCTTCCTCTGGAATACCATAGTCCAAGGGAGTAGAGGGACCTCTATTAATCAAATATACTACAGTATTGACAGCCTCTGCCCACATGTGTAAGGGCAACCCAGCATGCAACCGCATGCTCCTTGCGCGCTCCATTATAGTCTTGTTCATGCGTTCAGCCACTCCATTTTCCTGTGGAGTCCTTGGAATAGTTTTTTGTCTACGAATACCATTAGTGGAGCAATAATCTTCAAATTCATGACTGCAATACTCACCACCATTATCATATCTGAGACATTTTAATTTCTTACCAGTCTCATTTTCAACCAAGCATTTCCATTTCTTAAAACTTTGAAATACATCAGATTTTTGTCTAAGGAAATAAACCCATACTTTTCTAGTTGCATCATCAATAAATGTAACATAATAATGGGAGCCACCAAGGGAAGATACCTGAGCCGGTCCCCATACATGTGTATGCACAAGCTCTAATTTCTCCTTTTTGTTTTCCTTCCTAGTCTTTACAAAACTCACTCTCTTTTGTTTTCCATACACACAACTTTCACAGAAATCCATATTCACACATTTTAGACCTGGTAAAACTTTCTTTGAATGAAGTACTTTCATACCTTTCTCACTCATGTGCCCAAGTCTATTGTGCCACAGCGCTGTATCAGAATCTACAACAGCTATTTGTTCTCCCTGCTCAACTGCAGTAATTGTTCCTGAACATTCATTTTTCTCCGAAACAATCAAAGTAGAAGGAAAAATATGACCCCTACAAAGATATAAGGTGCCTACTTTTACACCTTTTGCTACTACAAGGGAACCTGTTGAAACCTTCCAATTTTTATCATTAAAAGTAACTACACAACCCTCATCACCGAGTTGCCTTGCTGAAATTAAATTCCTACTCAGCTTTGGAACATGTCTTACCTCATGTAGTAGCCAATGATTCCCATTCTGCAACTTAATCTTAATTTTTCCCTTTCCAACAATCTGACAGGGTTCATTATCCCCCAAATAAACAAGCCCAAAATCCCCTTGGACATAATCAATGAAATAACCTCTATGAGGTGTAGCATGAAATGAAGCACCAAAATCTAAAACCCATGAATCATCAACACTCTCTAAAGACAGAAGAAAAACATCCTCTTTGGATTTGTTACTTACCACATTTGCCTCCTTGTCTCCATCAGATTTATCTCCTTCATTTTTCTTTCGATTCCAACAATCTTTCTTTTTTGTGCCCTGGTTTCCCACAGTACCAGCAATCATTTGGTCCTCTCGATTGAGACCTCCTCCCCTTTGACTTTCCTCTTGATTTCCCATGATTTCCAGAGTTACTTCCTCTTTCAGTCGTTCTGCCCCTGCTTTGTGCATTTAAAGCACTTCCTGATGTAGATCCACCTAAGGATTTTCTACGAGTTTCTTCACTTAAAATAACACTGATCACATCATCATATTTTAGGGTACTAGATCTAGGAACAGAATTACTCACCGCCATTACCAAGCCATTCCAACTTTCAGGCAAAGAACACAAAATCAAGAGAGCCCTAATTTCTTCATCAAAATTGATACCCATAGAAGATAATTGACTAGTAATAATATTAAACTCATTTAAATGATCTGCAACAGATCCACCTTCTTCCATTTTCATATTGAATAAATGCTTCATGAGAAATACCTTATTTGAAGCGGAGGGCTTTTCATACAGTGTCGCTAGGGTTTTCATCAAATCTTCTGTTGTCTTTGCTTTCATAATATTAAATGCCACCGATGGTGCCAAGCATAACCAAATGCTTTCGAGTGCCTTTATATCCAAAAGATCCCATTCAGCCTCTGACATAGTTCCTTGATTCTTGGCTTTTCCTTCCAACAGCTTCCATAGATCCTTCTGATATAAATAGTCTTCCATTTGCATCTTCCATAACTGGAAGTTCTACCCATTAAACCTGTCAACCCTCAACTTACCCTCATCTTCCATTGCTCCTACTCAATTGTGAGACTCCCACTTAACCGTGAGACTTTCCTGTAGAGGATAACTGAAAGACAACCTTGCTCTGATACCACTTGTAGGGCCCATTTTCCATTGCACCAACAACCATGGCTGTTAGTGAACATGGATCACCACATAATTAACCACCTATGGGCAGGGGAGGGCGTCGCATCACCCAACAATCTCCCCCTCAATGCGCATACCAGGTGCATATGCAGGTCGGGAAGGCACCGGGGAGATTTGAACCCATGACCAGGCCAAAACAAGGCTTTGATACCACTTGTTAGGATAAACCACAGACAAAAATAAAAACTACATGCAAATATAACCAATTACAGAAAATAATAGAACACACAGAAATGAACACAAGGCACCAAGATTTAACGTGGTTCACCCAATCGCTGGGCTACATCCACCAAACAACAAGTCCGATCTTATTACAATCTAGTGATTACAACCTGATTACAATCCATAATCCCTTACAGCTCAATAACGCTGCAAGAACCAATTTTGTATCACAACATTATAAAAAATACCCAACCGTAAGCCCTTTTTATACAAGTATTAAACCGCTTTAGGGTTATAACATGTCAGCCATATGTCGGCCATAATATGTTGGCTACCATGTCGGCTACTGCCCAAAAAAATTTTTATTATGAAATATGTACAGTACTTTCCTGATCAGTCACCATAATCTAACAAATAGGAGTATAGGAAAGTCACCATTTCAAGTGGTGTGTGGAATTCATCCTAGAGGGATCTTTGAATTAAGAGATATGAGTTCACAAGAACAAGGTACTACACAAGGAGAAGAGTTTGGTACAACCATAAAAGAGATTCATGATGAATTCAAAGAATAATGTTCTCCAAAAAACCTTCTAAAAATTATAATAACCATGCAGATCAGAAAATGAGATGCTTAGAATTTGAAGTTGAAGACTTGGTGTGGGCTAATATTAAGAGGGAGAGGCTACCAAAAGGTAAACATACCAATCTCATTTTGAGAAAACTAGGTCCTTGCCAAATAATGAAGAAGTTTGGAACCAATGCTTATGAGATTTAATTTCCAACTAAGATTGGAATCTCTCCCATCTTCAACATAGTCGACTTGACACCATTTAAAGCAACCAATGAAGGAGTTGATACAGGAAAAATTGCTGATGTAGATGACATTAAAGATCTATCTTTGAATGAAGCACCAAACCTAGAAAAGATAATTGACACCAAAGTAGTGAAGAATACAAGAGGGAAGGAGTACAAGAAGTACCTGGTAAAAATTAGATGCTATTCTGAAGTAGATTTTGTGTAGATGATAGAGAAATATATAGAAAAGAAGGGAACTACTCTACAAGAGTTCATCTCAAGTGGGCTTGAGATAAATTTTCTCAGGGTGTATGGTGCAATAGCACCTATATAAAGAGTTTTAAATTTTAAATTTTAAATTTCATTTCCACATGTACATATGTCTATCATGCATTAGGATAGATCATGTTATTCATGTTTGATAGGTTGTGTTCATGTCATCTTGTCTTTTAATTGCATTTAGTTATAATCAAGGCTTATTTTGTAATGCACTGACATTATTTTAAACAACTACAAACCATCATGTTCAAGTTGTCAATTATCTTGTAATTATGTGATTACTTCATTTAATTAAATATTAGGATCATCTAAGTGTTTCATAGGGGTCACACAAATAGAAATGCATGGTAGTTTAATATTGCTTGCATAATATAAAGTTTCACTTTTAAAACTAGGAAATTCTAGAAATTTTAGAAGTCTAAGAGTCTTTTAAATACATAAGAGCTTAAATGGCCAAGATTCACATTTATATATGCTTTGTTGGTAGAATTATATCATAGGGAAAATGTATGAACAACAAAAAGTGTTCTTCTATTATGATTTCCTCTTCTTAGTTTCTTTAGTTTCATCCTCAATAACCTCTTTATCATCACTATTTTCTTATTGTCCTTGTGTGTCTCTTCTTCTTCTTCTTCTTCTTCCTCTTCCTCTTCCTCTTCCTTTTCCTCCTCCTCTTCTTCTTCTTCTTCTTCTTCTTCTTCTTCTTTTTCTATGAAAAATGTAGCATCCTTAACAATCTCTTCTTCCAATAATGTAATAATAGTTATTGAGGCTTCATAAACATTAATTTCATATTGTAGAGGTCTTAACCATCTTACCCTTGAAATTTCTTCCTATACATATATTTTGTTAGCATCAACTAGGAAACATACATCATGATAATGTGGTTCCACTAGTGACTCATGAACTATTGACCTCTGCTTCATAGATTTCTTAAAGTCTTCAAAATAACTTGTCATTATAGATTCAAAATTATCACCTAATTATTCAATGAACTCTCTTATCTATTGAGTGACAGATCTATTTATCTTCTATACTACTATTCAAAATGTAGGGAATGTATTTTGCATAGAAAAGAATATGCAAATTATAAGTGAACCAAATTTACATGAGGCACTCTTTGGCTTCCTAATAGCTTCCTAATTTTATGATAGTTTCTGAAGCTCTAGCTTGACTAAGTTCTAACTGTGATCTCTCTTCACAATGTTAAAACATAGGTTGACCACCACACAAGATACATTGTTCAATCAACTTGATTGCAAGTACTTGTGTGAATCACACGTACTAAAAATACTATAATAAGGTATTCAATTGTATCAATTGACATTCTACATTAGTTCCACAGTACTCTAGTTTTCTTCTCAATAACCTCTTTTTGTCACTCCTCAATGTCTTCAATGTGTCTATAGTAGGATACCCAGTCACTCTTTGAATAATTCTGTCTGACATTTTGATAGATCCACTTTCTAGCCTAGTGATTTTCATGAATTTCACTCAATACTATCTTTATCCACTTAGTCTTGAAAACTTGGGGAAATATAGGGCATGTATTAACCCTTTTCACTCAATGATTTTTCTTTTCCTTCAATACTGCATTTCCACAAAAATTCCAATAAATTTCCATTGTGTCCATGTCATGAATCTTTCCTACCTTGCAAGTATAACAACATTGTACATTGTGGATCATTAAGAAATTTAGTGGTATCACTAATAGTGCACTAGATAGATCTCCTTTGCACATGATCTCAGGGTTGACATAGAATGAGGGTTGTCTAACATTGTTTCTTATCATTAGATATTAAAAAGTTATTTTACTTCCTTCCTTGGTAGAGTTGGATAATTCACTACCATTATAACTCACTAAGGTTTGCTAGACTAAAATACTTTTCAAATCTATTGAATCTTGTCAAGTTGTAGTAGAATCTTTCTTGCAAGTACTTGAATCCTTTTCAAAAATCTCTTTCGTGCTCTTAAAATGTTTGGTAGTTGTAAATGAATCATAAATCAACTAAATAGACTTCAAAACCTCATGTTCAATACTTAGTGCATATACAAATATTCATTCGATTACTATACAATTTTCCTATATGCTCAACTAACATAGCAAGCTCGTCTATCACTACCATAACTTCATTACTCAATAGTAACTACAATACTTGCAATGCTTGGTAATAAAAAAGAAAGTAAAAAAATGATATATTTTATCCCTATTCTAATAACTACATATCATCTTAATAATTGTTGATAGATCCTCTTCATTACTTGAGTACTTAGAACTAATGTAAAATATATCATTTTAGAGTCAGTTCCGCACATACTTTTGACTGCCTAGTTGGGAGTGATGCGATCTCCTAATCGATTGGATCAAGTGACCTCATTTGGACTTGATCCATAAAATCTTCTTTCTTTCTCTAGGTTTTGTTTATTTCTTTCATTACCTTCTCAGCATCTACCTTTTCTTTTCCTTTTTTAAATTCATTGCTTGGCACAGGTGATCGAGTTGGGCACTTTCTGCCTACATAATCAATCTTAAGACAACTAAATTATACAATCTCATTCAACCATGTGTTCTAACTATCTCTAAAGTGTGTCCTAATGCAATTTTTAGGGATATGACCATATTCTTAGCAATATTGGCAATTTTACCTTGTGCTATAATCCCAATCATAAGATTTCCATTATAGACTAACTTTGTCTACTTGTTTGATATCCAATTCGGTTTAGATCTACATTAATATGGCTTGTGTTCATATTTTCAATAGCTGTAGCAATAACTATCAAATCTTTGAGTGTTGGTTGTCTTTGTCCTATATTCATGTGCTTGATGTCCTTACTTTTATAGTTATGATAATGTCCCTTGAGTTTTTTCTTAAGATTTTGATGTCTAGTGTTAAATTTTTGCATTTATGTGCTTGGTTTCCTTACTTCTTACAGTTATGATGATGTCCCTTGAATTTTTTCTTATGGTTTTGATGTCTAGTGTTATTCCAATAGATATTTGTCGCATGACCCAATTTTCCATAGTGATGAAAAGTGGGACTAATTTTATTTCCTTTATTATTCCTTTACTCACCATTACTATAAGATTCACATTTCTTAGTAGCATAATAACAAAGACTAGTAGTATCATTATTTACTCTTGGTGCTTCCATCATTTTTTGAAAATACTTTATGTCTTCACTATGCTTGTTAAACTTTACCTTTTTTGTCTTCAATTCACTCTATAGTAGGATATTATGTGTTTCCAAAGATGTAATCTCAATGTCTTTCATATTTAGTTTTTGATTCATAATCATCAATAAATTTATCAGATCTAATTGAGTGTTTTTCAGTTTCTACACATATGATGACTTCTACTCAAGTTTATTATGTAGTAATTTTTTGTATTTTTCAATAATGACTCTATCATCTTCAAATTTATTTTTTAGTTTAGTAGTACTGTGCACAAATTTTTTGATTAAGTTTCTTGTTCTATCTTCAGATTCCTAAATTCTTCATTTAGGGCATCATTGTTTCCCATCATATTTTTCATTGTTGCATCAAACTCTTTTGAGTTCCAATCCTCAAATAATCAAGTAGTATTTTCTTCTTGATATTTATTGTCATTTTGTTGAATGGCCAAATCCTTTCTTTGCTTCAATTAATCACATGGTGCATATCTTTCTTTCTTGATTTGTAGACTTCTATCTTCAAGATCTTACGTCCAAAGTTGTCAAGCTTTCATTTCTAGAGAACAAAGTATTGATACCAATTGCTTGAAATATAAATGGCAAAGTATTTTCTAGGAGGGTAGGGGTGAATCATCACTTAAAACTTTTATGATAAAAGAAATTCACCATACATCCATCTCATAACTTAACATGTTAGATAAAATAAGTAACCATGCATCACATCCAAAGAAAAATGTAAATAAACAAATAAAACATAAGAATTTGGTTACCTAGAAACCCTGCAAAGAAAGGTAAAAATAGTGTGGGAATGACATGCACAAATCTTCACTACTATAGTTGTAAAGTGTGGCCAATTATGGCTATAAAATTTTGATGATAAACTATGATTTACCTTGTGAAAGAACATCCATGTTAAAGACTTAGAAGACTATTAGGTCTCACCTTGACTAAAGGATTTCAAACTCATAATTATGCCAGCACTATTTTAGTAGATTTTAAAAGCTTTTATATTACTAATATGTTAAGAGATTTTCTCTAAATCACTAGTCAAAATGATTCATCACCTAACCCTTAAGTTATCACCTTTCTTCTTGATGTCAAATCTCCTTTTTATTGTTAATCTTGTTATCCTCTTGATCAAATTTATATTCTCTATCCTTTCACTTATTAATTTGTTCTTATAAAGCTAAGTATGCATTGCATATCTCTATCCTAGCCATCTTCTCCACCATGAATTCCCACTATATTTTTACTATCTATCTCTTTCATGTGTGATTCATGTATCATCGCATTACTAATCCTCCTTAGGGTTGACCTCCTTAAATAGGAATTTATGGAGATGGGCTAGATTATTATCAATGACTGTGGTTGATCATTATTCTCACATAATGCTCCCCTTAATCTAATTTTCTTCATATATTGCATACAGATCCATAATATGAATGGATCATTATCTCTAAATATTGAAAATTCATGTTCATGTTGGTCAAAAATGGTTTACATAGAATTTTGTGCCATAACAAACATTTATGTCAAAGACTTGTAACTTGGCATCAATAGACTCCGATGCTTGGCCTTCCCTATTCTCTTTATGCTTATACTCATCTTTTGAATAGCTCAACACTTACTATTGTTTGACACCTTATGTTTGCTTAGCACTAGCGTGACTTGGCACACACTGATATTGATGTAGGAGAATCCCAGTGTAGTAGGCTATCCTTCATGATTAAGGGATTTTAGTAGGATTGAGTTGACCTATTTGCGTCTTGGATAATTAATTTTAGATGTATTTAATACGTATTTTAGTCCTTTAAAGGAATATCATATTTAATTTCTACTGGAGGCCGACTTATAGCTCTTCATGTATTTAATGTTAGGTTTATTTAGTTTTTAGCATTTCAGGCTCATTTTTGGCTTAGATTGGTATAAGTTGGTATTGTGATTAAGTTTTTAGTCATTATTCATCCATATTAGAGAAGAGGAGGTGGTAGAGGAGTGAATTTTGATAAATGCTAGTAGCCAAGGCTTGGAAAATAACTAGAATGCTTGGTGGGCTTGTGAGTACTAGTTAGAAATTCCTTGGAGGTTTCTACCAGAGTGTAGATTTGGACTAGCTAGGGTTTGGATTATTTCTTGAGGGATCTTCCAGAACTACTACTTGCTCTGTATTTGACAATAACGAAGAAGGCCTTATAATTTGACACATTGCATGTAATCAGTTATATCTATGAATAAATTATTATGAGTTGGCTTCAAATCTTGCATTGTGGTTTATCTTCCATTGTGTGGTTATTTGTTGGGGGTTAGTATATCTCCTTTGGGAATTCTCCTACCCTACACTATGCCAACTAGTATAAGAGTGAAGGTTGTTCCTAAGTGTGTAGACAAAACACTGGAGTTGATGTAGTTTGTACTAGGGTTTTGTGAAGTGGATTTATTAGGTTTTCTAAAATATTGGAAGATGCCTCCAAGAGGATTTGACCCTTGGACAATTGATGATCTTAGTGATGCTATGGAAGAAAGGATCTCACAAAGGGTTAAAAAATATTTTAGATCTAAAATAGAGGAGGTTAAAGCCACTTACAGATCTGAGATGGTGTTAATGATGAGTGATATGATTGTTGAGATCATAAGTGCTATAGGTGGTGTACCTTAGCATATGGGTACTTAATATGGTTATGAGGAAGCTATTGAAGACTTTGAGTTTTATGGATAGAGTGGTGAGCCCAAAACTTATGATGTGGAGAGACCTATGGGAAATAGGGTTTGTGAGTTTGCTAGACCTAGATCTTAGTTGAAGTTTAAACATAAGATGGAGGTTTCTAATTTATCAAGTACATTGAATCCTAAAGACCTATTTGATTAGATTGGTGAGTTTGAAGACTAGTTTTAGCTTGAGGATATTGAAGATTGACTCAAAGTAAGGTTGGAAAAAACTAAGCTGAAAGGACATGCTACTCTTTGGTGGAAAGAATTGCAAAGAGATAGAGAAGAGGAAGGTGAAATGAAGATCACTAGATGGAGGTTGATGGTGACTAAGTTAAAGAATAAGTTCATTTCCACTAATAATGAACTTGCGTTATTTAAGAGGTTATAGAATCTGAAACAGAAGGATATGATAGTGAAATATTACACCAAGGAGTTCTAATAGTTAACTATTTAGTCTAGGCATAAAGAATTATCAAAGGAGAAGGTAGAATGGTACATTAATAGTTTGAAACTCAATATTCAACATGAGGTTAGTATGCTAAATATTTCCTTAGTCAAGGATGCTTATCAATATGCCTCGGAAGAAGAGGAGAAGCTAAAGAGGAAGAATCAAGGTAGTTGATGAGGGAAGGAGAAGTAAGAATACTTAGCAAAGGCTAAACCAAGTGCATAAGATGAACCAAAACCTTTTGAGTAGAAGAGAATGACAAGTAGAGGTGAGTTTAAGGGCACTTGTTTTATATGTCATGAAGAAGGACATAGATCTTATGAGTGTGTATAGAAGGATGGTGATAGAAGAGTTTCTATTGTGAATGAGGCTAAAGACCATGAAATTAAGCAATGAGAGAGTTTATTGTCCCAGTGAGTATTGGTTGATCAGAGGGAATCTTATCAAATGAATAATTTGTTTAGGACTCATTATAAGTCTAGTGGTAAAGTGTGCAATGTCATTGTGGATGGTTGTAGTATTGATAACATTGTTGCTAAAGAGATCGTTTAGGAACTCAGTCTGAAGAGAGTGAGACATCCTTATCATTATAGAATTGGGTAGTTATGAGGTGAGCATGCTTTGGAAGTGAGGAAGTAATTCCTTGTTGATTTGTAGACTTGGCAATATAAGGATCAAGTGGTTTGTGATATTGTGGACATGAACAATTATCATATGTTTGTTGGTAGACCTTGGCAGCATGATTGCAAGGTCATCTGTGATTGTGTCAAGAATGTGTTTACAATTGTGAAAGATGGCAGGAAGAATTCCTTGATTCCTTTACAGAAGGAAGAGGTTAGTAGAAGGAACTTGAGTATTGGTAGCGAAGTCGATTTAGCAGATTTTGAAATGGTTAGAGATTAGTGTGAGCAGAAAACCAATAGAACACCACTGATGGAAGTGAAAAAATAGAAGAAGACAAAGGAAAAGAGTGTACAATTGGAAGACTTGGAGGGCATTTATGTGAAGAACTAGTTTGGGATTTATGTGTTGAATCCCAGAAGATGTTCTTCTAGGTACTGAGAACATCTTTTTGCACCTAGAGAGTCTGATGTAGGAGCATCTGGGGTAGTTGGCTATCCTACATGATTAAGGGATTTTAGTAGGATTGAAAGGACCTATTTTGGTCTTGGATAATTAATTTTGTTGAATTTAACAAGCATTTTAAGCCTTTTAAGGCATTTGGTATTTAATTTCTATGGAGACTGACTTGTGGCTCTTCATGTATTTAATGTTAGTTTTATTTAATTTTTAGCATTCTAGGACAACTTCTATCTTATATTGGTATAAGTAGGGGTTGTGGTGAAATATTTAGTCATTATTCATCCATCTTAGAGAAGACAAGGTGGTAGAGGAGAAATTTTTGAGAAAGACTAGTAGCTGAGGTTTGGAAAATAAGGAGATTTCTTAGTGGGCTTGAGAGTACTAGTTAGATCTTCCTTGGAGATTTCTACTAGAGTGTGGATTTGGACTAGCTAGGGCTTGGATTAGATCTTACAAGATCTTGCAGAACTATTACTTGCTTTATATTTGGCCATAATCAAGAAGCCCTTACAGCCTAGCACATTTCATGTAATCAATTAATCCTATGAATAAATTATTGTGACTTGGCTTCAAATCTTCCATTGTTTCTTATCTTCCATTGTGTGGTTATTTTCTAGGGACTAGGATATCTCCTTTAGGGATTCTCCTACATTTCACTACACCATCTTTCTTGACACATATTAGTGCTCAACACTAACTATCATATTACTTGTCATGTATTATATGGAGGCTTATGCTCGACATATACTATGCACTTGGCCTACACTGTTCTTTGCTAGATAATGGCTACGTGTTTTGTCACTACCTTGTCAAAACCAAAATGAGATTAACCTTACCTCTTATAGTATCTTGCTAAATTTTTTTGACAATTTTATCTTCTTGTTCCTTTCATCTTTTTCATGCATACTTATTTTCTCTATTTTCATTACTTCCCTAAGCAAATTCTTCTTCCAAAATTCAAAATCAGACAAGTTGAAACTATTTTCTCCCTCCCAATTGAACTATAAATTATATTTTTCTTTTTAATTCTAAAATAAAATAAATGAATTATTATTTATATGAGAATAAATTTTTTTGAAAAACCCAAAAAAGGCTGATTATATTTTTGATAAAAACTAACTAAAATAATTTTGATAAAAGCTAACTAAAATAGTTTCTATTGAAACTATTCAAAAGGTTTTGATAGAAAGTTATTTTCTATAGAAACTAGAAAACTAGATGGATTTTATAATATCTAAAATATTTTTAATTATTTTCATGTCTTCCAAGCCTAATTGCTGGGTTTAGATCGAAAACTAAAGGCATGTCATTCTGCAAGACACAAGTGCTCTAAGTGAGTTTTCTAATGACAATGGATTTGATAAATATTGAATTTTTTAGATATACATTCTTTTACATGAACTAAAGTGTTTCACTATAAAAATAAACCTCTTTATTTTAGGATCATTTGAAATGGTAGCTATGAGATTTTTTTTTTTAATAACCATGGTCTCCAGATTTTGAAATCTGGTAAGTATATAATAAGGTACATGTGTCAAAACCCACATATGTCCAAATTAGTGTTAGGTAAAATTTAGAATATGATAAAATATGAAACACTAAGGATAATTACATTAAGCTACCTCCACAGTTTTGGTATAGATCTTAACAAACTAAATTAAAAATAATCACATTGATATCAATTGTAGGAAAAAATTGTATGTATGCATGCATACATGAATACATACATACATAATATCCTAAAAGACTCTAATTTACTTCATCCTTGAATTTCTAACTATTAGACAAGAGTTTACATCTAAATGTAAAAATTTTCTAGAAAATTCATAGTTTAGTGTTCGTTTAGGTTAAAAAGTGTAAGTCATTATTATGGGTCCACCCCACAATAACCTTATGAATTAGGTCATAGACTCTCCTTAAATAGATGATTGGGCGAACCTTTTGGATCCAAATAAAAAAACTAGAATCAATTCTTTTGTCACTTGGACCTTCCAATTTTGTGATTGGTGGAATTCGTTGCCTAGGGGTTAATGAGCCTAACAAAATTGTGTAATCAACTCCTTGAATAACTCTTTGATCGACAAACAATTCTTTCATTTCAACAAAAATAATTTAGTACCACTCTAAACAAAAATATAAAATGTGTTACTCAATAGGGTATGTGAAGGATCATAATTAACAAAACTATGCCCTTAAGTGGCAATGAAAAATTAACAAATCAGGGTTATGGAAACTTGACATGCAATTTTCAACTTATTATGAAATTTTTTGAGCAAAAATAATCTCTCATAAATTTAATTTAATTTTTAAAATAATAGGCCTCATTTGAAAAAAACAAAAATTGATTCATCAAAAATTTGAATTTTTATACAATAGTATAAAAATTTCAAGATAAAATAAGAAGTAGATGTATGTCTAACCACCTTAAGAAAAATAAAATGATATTATGTTTTAATAATATTCTAGATATAAGAAATAGACTCATTCTTGGATGTGACTCTTTTTGGGTATTTTTATTTTAAATAATTAATTAATTATAAATTTTCTACTATAGTATTTTTGAAAATAAAAAACAGTCATGTCTAACCACATTAACTAATTCAAAACATTGAAAAAATCTATTATTATTATTTTTTCTTATAGTAGAAGAAGCATAGAATGTGATAAATCTTTTGGATTTCCAAACTGGTTTACCATGTGAGGCCTCACCCCGACCTATTATAGCCTAGACAGTTTAGGTACATTTTGATATTCGAGACCTTGATATTTTGATAGAATTAGATAGATAGTGGATTTGCCTTATTTATGAATTTTATACTATAGTAATGTCTTACGTTGTTATGTGCATAAAGAGCCTATTATTGTATAGGAAATACTCAAACATACTTGGGAGCAGTTTTATGATATGATATTATCTAATCTTGATGTGATGTAAAATGTTAACTTTCAGTGTATAGATGAATATTAGTTTGATTATGATGCTTATGATATGTAATTTTGATATCTTAATACTTCTAGTGGAATAATTGAAGGATTAGGAAAGGATATTTAATTTGAATTATGTTAATATAGATATTATTGTTATTTGTGTTTACATTATGTATGCTTATTTGATTTCTTGGACTACTCATGCTTGAGTTTGATGTGCAGGAAAGTGGAACCATGGAAACTTAACAGGAAAACAAGGTATAGACACATGTTTAATGACTCTTCCAAGGTGAATATTTGTAAGATTTGTAAACCTCATTGTGACATTCTTATTTCGTGAACATGTAATGCATGTGTGTGGTATGTTTCTTATGTGTAGATTTTGAATGTGTTATGGGTGACGTTTTAGTGCATTTTGTGTGTGTCACTTGACACTTGTACTTGTTTTGGGAAATGACATGTTATTCATCAATGGATCATATGGCCACCTTTTTCCATGTTATATGCCTCAATTAAGGAATTTTATTATTGCCTTAGTTAGGAGAGGACAAGGTTGTCACCTTTAAAGAAAAAAATTGAAAATTTTGAATTTACCTAACTTTAGGAGGGTAATAAAGTAAATTTAAGGTAAATGATGATTAAAATTAACCTTACCCATGTTATTACTATATGTTAGGGGGTTATTAATGACCTCTATGGTCTCTAGTGGACCTAGGAAACCCCATGAAAATGACATTCTTCATTGAATCTGAAAATAAAAGGGTTATAAATAGAGGCATGTCTAAATGGAAACTCACTTGGCAACTCTCTACTTTTAGAGACTAATAGGGTTTGAAGAAAGAGGAGGGAGATATACTACAAGTATTCATTGCCTTGCTTGGAGGAAGGTTGGTAACATGATCCATGAAGCTTTTTCATTCTGCATGTAGATTGTAACTGGTGTTCTTCATTTCATGATGGAATTGTGGTGTCTTGGGGTGTATTTATGAATAGATCTTTATTTTAGGTTGCATGTGGGTGGTGTAGTGTGAGTCCTTCTTGATTTTGTTGTTGATGTTATATGTCTTGTGAATTGAGTGTGAGGCATCACTCACCCTTCGGAGGGAAGACATGCCTGGGGTGAAGGGTTTAGTTGGGTTGACACTTGGAGTTTAGGAATTCTCCCTTGTGTGGAGATGGTTGATTATGTTATATGAAATGTCGAAAATCTTGCTCACTTGCATCTTGGGAGGTATAAAGGGTTATGTATAAGGGAGGATGTTGATTGCCTCGAAAGGAAATTTTGATATTGAAAGAGATGTGTATTTTGTGAATGAAGGCTATGTAAATCCTCCTCATAATGAGAGCCCACCTTCACCCTATTCTTGATTCATTTTTTGAATCTATGTGCATAACCTCAGATGGGATGTGGTGTGGGATGGGATGTTGTGTATTTTCATGGTATGGGAATGTGATGAGTGTAACCATTTATGCCTTGTTTCCCCAAGTTTGGTGGGTGGTCTCCTTGAGGCCTACATTGGGAGGTGAGCCTCCATGGTTCCCAATTTGTCTTTCTTTTGCAGTTTTTCACTTGAAGAGTTTGGAAAATTGATGGTCAAGAAGTTCATTATTGCATGGAGAAAGACACCCTTTTGGTTAGTGTTGAAATGGAGGGATGAAATCTTTCCAATGATGAGCACTCTTTGTATAGCAATGTGTTGTTAGTGGTCTCTTATAGAGATATTTTGAGATATCTTGTGGTATAATTATCCATTGTATATTGTGAGTAAGGTCTCCATCACCTTGTGTTTATTTGGAGTTGTGTTGATTTTTTTTATCATTGCTTAAATTTGTATGTTTCGAGGAAGGAATTTGAATCATGATATATCTTGAATGATGCATTGCACCTTATCACCTTGATATCTCCATCTTTTCCAAACTTTTGTAAGGAGAAAATTTTATGAGATGTTTAACTTAGAGTCTTTGAATATTAACATAATCATAAGAAGGATTAAGTTTCCTTATAGACATTAACATGATGTAATATACTATCCATTATTGTTGATGATCTCCATGTTATTAGATTGGTTAGAGAGCTTGTGATCAAATCAAATTCTCACATAGTGTAGAACAAATGCATTGATACATAGAGACATTGTATTAGATTTTCTCCATACCATGGAAAGGATTCATTTTTTCTTTGAATACTATTTTTTTAAAAGATGCATATTGAAGCTTATACCTCTTTGTGATGATCATGGAAAACATTCTTGACATTAAATTGGAGCATTAAGAAAACTCAATGAACACAATCCTTTAGTTATAATTTATAGATCATATATTAGCTTGCATGTACTTGATCAAATATCACCCTTCCACTTTAGAACCATCCAAGGGAAGTATGAGAAAAATATAGCCAACTAGATCACCTACTTACCTAAGACCTGGGAGTGCCAATTAGCTTATTGGAAAATGTATGGGAAGAAGAAAAAACCACCCCACTCTTATTACAGTCAACTAAAATATTCAGTTTGATTAAAATAATAATAATACAATTTTGTATTATAATATAACTAATGATAATAAAAAGAAAATAATAATATGTTAGAAACTCATTATTGTGAAGAATGGTTAGGGTATAGGACTTGTAACTTGGTCAAACATTAAAAACAAAAAAATATATATTACTCATTAACACCATCAAAGAAACTTGGAAAAAGAACATAGTTTTCTAGAATCAATGAAGAGGCAACCATGTTGGAGCAAAAGTCTAATGCAATAAATAAGCACTAATTATTAATCAGATTTCTAGCGTCCAAAATCATCAAGTTTATTAATGAAGTAGATGGAAGTCTTGTCAACTACCCATCCATCCCTTTTAATAGAAAATCTCAGCTTATGTGGGTAGCAAGATGGAATGGGCGACCTTTTTAAGGGGAAAGTACTTAGTTTAAACAAACAATTTAAAATTATGGGCTCTTCCATGCACTTTTTGCCACCTAAGTCATGTTTAGCAAAAAGACAAAGTAAGGTCAATCATACTTTAGACTCTTCAACTCTCATGCCTAGGAGGAATTTACCCACGTAATGAGCAAGCAACATAATTAATTACAACTTGGGAATGCGCTGATTTTCTAGAAGGAGGTTAGTGGGGTCTTGGGAATCCATATTTATGAATATGGTGGGGTCACTTGTGGTGACACAAGATATGATAATTATGCTGCATTTTTCTTAAATGTTTGTTGTCTATGTCTAGGAAAGTAGTGGGATGTAGACATATTTAGGAATTAATTAAATAATGAAAATGGATTATGGTCTTTTCTAGTTAATTAGGATGTAGAGTAATTAGGATAAAGTTTAGGAAAATAAATAAGTGAGTAAGTCAATTTAGGTAATTATTTTTTTAGGGAATTAGAGAATTGTAATACTTACTTTTAGACAATAGGAATGTTTAAATAGTGCACTTTGATTAAATTTACAATTTAAATTAGATGGCAATTTTAAGGAAAGGAGATATGTTTAGATATTCTAGTTCAAAGTTGGTTATTTCAAGGAGGTGAATAGAGAATGCTTAGTATCATAAATGAGTAAAATAAAATAGGGACTAAATAGTAAAAATGATATAGCATTTCATTGTTATAATTATAGCATTTTCAATAATGAAAACGGGTAACCACCACAAGAGAATCTCAAGATCCAGTTCCAAGATAACCACCTGGGCTACTAGCATTCCTCATTCCCTATTGTGCTCATACCATTTCTTCTTCAATAAAAAATAAAATTTATTGGTTATGTTTTCACCTTGTAAATTATGGTCAAATAGATGTCTTAATAGCTATCATTTATTGCAACATCTATTTAGCATTTCATTTATGCATTTAGAGTTAAAAAATTGTCTTGGTGTTAGATAGTTTGTAGTAGTACAATGACAGATGTGATGTGTGTTGACAACTCACTTTGAGTTAGCTTATGCACAATCAAGGAAATCTCTATGACAATGTCATAATGATGTATGCTAGTGAGAAGATGTGTATAGGTAGTACGATGTAAGTTACTATTGAAATACTAGTACAAGTATCTAATAGAGCAACACAAAGAATATTAGTAATATTAGTTCTATGGATTAAGGAATTATTCTGGTGGAAAAATAAATACTAAGCCAGGATGATTGGATTTTGTGGATAATAATTCATAATCAATTTCATATTCTGTCAAGTATGTGAAGAACTAAAGACCAACTGAGAAGAGTTTTACCAATGTGCAAGGTATAAGTAAAGATCTTATCTTGTGCAGATTGAGTGATCTATATGTGATAAATGTGTGAGAAATATAAGTGATCCAAACTATTGTAAAGGAATCTTATATGTTATGCAAGCCTTATGTGATGCGAGATCTAATTCATGATCAATCTAAATGCAACATACAATAGTGTAAGAATTTGGCTTAGATTGGAATTCACCCAAGAACAAAAGAACTCAACACAAGCACATAGTAGACCAAAATAGAGAGAGTATGATCAGAATTATATTGCTTACTATTTAGAAGCATGTACATACACACAAGGAGGGCCTATATATAAAGGCCTCTCAGGAAGCACCTAGAATGTCTCTAGAAACAACCAAGGGATAAGAAAACTAAGCACCTTATCCAGCATTCTAGTTGAATGGATAAGAATGACAAAGTGTCATATGTGTATAGAAGATTCTTGTGTTCTAGACAACATGTGCTTAAAAGAGGTGCGAACTTGTGTGATGTCATCATGACAACTCACAAGAGTCTACATACTCCTAGGTGACTAATAAATAAATATTAATATAATGCATTAACCTAAGTAAACTTAAGTAAGTGTAATAAGTAAATACTTATTTACACCAACAGCCCCTCTTAAGTGCAACTTAGGGGAATGCCCTTAAGCTTACGAAATCTGGGATGCAATGAAGAATGGGTCCCAACTACTAGGCCATGTTAGGTACCCGTGTACATAATGATATGCAATCTCTCATAAAGCAAGGAAAGAGGGAAAGCCTCAGGGAAAAAGCCCTCCCCCAAAAAGAGAGATAAATAGGGATGCATGGATGGATGGAGTAATCAAGAACCCCCCATTATGACATACATCTAGTACATACATAAGAGAATGATGAGAAGAGGAAGAGAGACAAGAAAGGATCTCCCCCCCTCCCCAAGAAGAATGCAAAATAGTGACTTCTCTAATGAAGAAACTAATCCAATACTACAGAATGGTGTTCATCCCCTTAGGAAGAAATAATGCCAAAGGTACAAATGAGACACTTTCACTGTGTGTCCCACAAAAAGAATCCCATGGATAACTGATGTCTCTAAAACCTATTCAACTGGCTGAAGAACCTATCTCAATGAATTGTCTATCTCTGCAACTAATGAAGAAGCCTACTTCAAATATTGATCATAAGTATCCACAATCACTTCAACCTATGAGGATTGATCATATAGAGAATAAACAAGAGAGTTGGATGGATCCCTTGTGATAACTAAAGAAGGTAATTCTACATCAAGAAGAAGAGGCAGATCATCAAAATTGTCCCCCAAATCTATCACTAAACCTATATTTGGAAGACTAGATGTACCCTGCTATTCTAGACCTATTACTATGGTGATGTATGGATGTGGACTAAACTGATAGAGTGACCTCTCACTACAACTGTCAATAGAACCCCACATGTCTGAATCTATTGAAGCACTATCACTGGTGTCACTATTAGTTTCCACACTATATGATGTGTGAAGAGGATGAGAGGACAAGCTTGGTGAACTTTCCTCAAAGTATACATCCTTCTCCACAAAAATTTGATGTGTCTCAAGATCAAGAAGTTTGTATGCCTTTACACTATCTTCATAACCAATGAAAGTACAAGGCTAGGATGACTGTGCCTTGCATCCCCTAGAAGATCTATTGCCCATGCAGGACAACTGAAGACTCTGAAGTGTGTCACAATAGGTTTTTTTCCATGCCATTCCTCAAAAGGAGTTCTACCATCTAAGAAAGGATGAGAAGAATGATTAAAAATTTGAGTGGCACTGGAGATTTCTTTGAATTCTAATGATGGATCAAGAGACTCGGCATTTATCATGCAACTTGCCATAGACTTAAGAGTTCGGATCCTCAAAGCTACAATCTCTATCTTATGGAGACAGAATGATGCTGGAGTCTGAAGATCAATTCCCTCATGTTTGTAAAAGTCCTTAAGTCTTTTGTTCACGTACATGCTTCCATTATTCATTCAAAGTACTTTTATGGTTTTTCTAGATTTCTATTCTACATGAGTCTTCAAGTCTAGAAACTTGTCCAACACTTCATTCTTGCTATGTAGAAAGTAGACCCAAGTGAACCTTGAAAAGTCATCAATGAAGGTAAGTATATAGTGACCCTGGCTTAATGAAAAGGGACATACTAATACCATGTGAACCATCTAAAGAACACTTGGTGCTCTTGAAGACTTCCCTCTTTGTAACTTCCCCTTTGGATGCATATCCACTGAATCTGTTGAAAATTCACCCATAGGAAAGTTGATTTGAGGTAGACCTTTGACCATTTGATTTGTGCAAAGTTGTTGAAGATAGCAGAAGTCAAGATGACCACTCCACTCATGCCATAATTGCATGTCTAAATTTGATTGTGATAGCAAGACCTCTGAAGGAGATTTGGGTACAAAATGGGAGGAAGAGTACAACCTCCTTTTATGATTCACTTTCCCCACTGCAACCAAGGAATCATCTTTAAGACTGCGCACTTTTACTGAGCTTGCAAGGAATTCAACTCTATGTCAATCTCCATGGTGAGTGATTTGGTAGATTGATAGGAGATTTGAACTTAGGTTTGGAACATAGAGAACCTCTTGAAACTCTCCATTTTCCATTTCCATGTTTCCTTTTCCTTCAACTTTCATTTTTCTATTATTCCCAATCAAGATGTGCAGTACCTTTGATTGCTTCATTAAAGAAAAATCATCCTTTCAAGAACCCTTGTGATAAGAGGCACCTAAGTCAAATATCCATTCCTTTGAAGAATTTTAATTAGCCATGAGTACTTGCCCTTTTCCCTTCGAATCTGAAGAATAACCTTTATCCTTCTAAGCATTAGGCAATGGAACATTAAGTTTCTTCATGATGTTAGTCAACTCATCAATCTTCTTGAGATAACACTTATGCTCTTCATGACCCAATTTCTTGCGATAAGTACACTTCTTCTTCTCCTTATTCTTGTCGCCCTCCTTGTTGGAATTTTAGGACTTGCCTTGTTGATTGGATTGTGGTGTTTTCGTTTCTGCATCCTCAGATTTTCTCTTCCATTTCTTCTTACCCTTTCCTTTATTTGAAGGTTGTCCAGCTGAATGTTGAGAACCGTCATTGGCCACCAATGCTTTGGACTAAGGTGATTTGAGAATCCCCATCAATTTCAACTTCTTTTCTTGATCATCCAATAGTTTAGCATATTCATCAAAATTGACTTTCTTGTAGGTAGACCCTAAGGTAGTCTTTGAGGTGTTAAAAGAATATACAAATGTGGAATACTCCAATGGTAGCTTTTTTTGTATGTGATAGATTAGTTTGTCATCTTTGATACAACTCCCATAATTAGTAAGCCTTGTCCTTAGTTCATTCACCTTGATGATAAAATCTTGTATGGAGTCATATGACTTAAGATCTAAGGAAACAAGCTCATCTTCAATTTTGAACACATCCTCATCAAATAATTTACCATAAAGGCTTTCAAGGGTATCCCAAGCTTCTTTGGATGTTTCTTGATTTGATACTTGATGTTATCATCAACTCCCAAAAAAATATCACCTAGGGTGGGCGTGATTTAATTAGTGCCACGTGGCAACTTGAACCAATGACGTGTGTCTAATGGAGAGTAGAGCTAGATTTTGTCCACAGTAGCTAGGATTTTTTGAGGAACCTGCTAGAAATTAAAACAACAATGCCAGAGGTATGCAGATTGACATTGGTTAGATTGTATTAGTCACACATTTTTGGGATGAGTTCTTAAAGTGCTTTATACATATTAAACTACTGTAGATTTAAACAAAACAAATGTGCAACAGGATGGGCCACTGACTGGTGGAGATGGTATTCTCGCCGGTGGGAAGAATGTAAATGCCAGTTTGGGGGTGTTCTTCGTCAAAAATATGTTGTAGGATGTTCATAGTATGGCTATGGATTTTGATTTAATCCAAAATTTAAAACTTGATGCTTGTAGAATTAATAATACCTACGAATGAATAAAATAATCCACCAAAATATAGAGCTAAGCTGGGGTGTCACTACCTAGTTTGGCGAAAAAAAAATCCCTGGCTAATAATTCCAAAAATTACAAAAAAATGTAGAGAATAAAATAAATATTTAGATCTAAAAAATCAATTGATTAGATTCGAAAATGATCATACCCGATTTGCAAATTAGGGCCTCTAGGTTTCGATTTGCAAAAATTTTTGCCTCACAATCAATTTTCACCCAACATAGGAAACTTTATAGTTGATCTTCATTGAATCGATGCTCAAGATGCAATGATAAGGTCAGATCTAGCTCTAGATGCTCCAAATTTTTGTGGATCTTTTGGATTCATGTCGAGGTGCTGGAGCATGAACAGTCTCAAATAACTATGTGTAGAGAATCTCCCTCAGCCCTGATACCATGTAAGAATTTGGCTTATACCAAAAATCACCCAAGAACTAAAGAACTCAACACAAGCACATAGTAGACCAAAATAGAGAGAGTATGATTAGAATTATAGTGCTTTCTCTTTAGAAGCATGTGCATACACACTAGGAGTGCATGTATATAAAGGTCTCTTAGGAAGAACCTGGAATGTCTCTAGAAACAACTAGGAGATAAGACAACTAAGCACCTTATCCAACATTCTAGATGAATGGATAATAATGACAAAGTGTCATATGTGTGTAGAAGATTCCTATTTTGTAGACAACATGTACTTAAAAGAGGTGCGGACCTATGTGATATCATCATGACAACTCACAAGAGTGCACATACTCCTAGGTGACTAAGAAATAAATATCAATATAATGCATTAACCTAAGTAAACTTAAGTAACTATAATAAGTAAATATTTATTTACACCAAAAAATAGCAAGAAAATATTGTATGTATATCTACTCTTGTGAAGAACAAAATTATATAATTGCATTTTAGGGAAATGGGCTCTTCTTTCATACATCGTATTTGATCTATCAACTCCTAAAAGGGTTGAAGCAATTCCTAATATTTTTGAGGCTTCTAACAATTCCTATTGCTCTAATGCAAACTCTAAAAACTATATGTATTTCATAGACTCCTAGCAAGGTTAATATCCTTAACATGATTCTTCTATTTAGTTGATCATCTAGTGGGTATCATGCTCACATAGGTTTTCCCTTGGCCAGGATTTCCCTAGTTAAAAAATAATGGCATTATGAGTTCTTTATGTGTATGTTTGTGTTTAATATTCAACACTTTTTATTCACTTTCATATGCATGTTATAAAGTAATTAACATTATTTAGTTGTGGGCAAAAATTTGTGATGTACCTTTGATTTCTAGATGCTTCTCAAGTAGTTCTTCAAGGTGTACCTATATTCCATTATCAATCTCAAATGAATTTTATTTATCTTGAATCTAGTTAGGATTTGGATTATAACTTGTAGATGCCTCATGTACTTCATTATCTAATCCATTGTTAAATTTCCTTTCTTGGATATAAAATCTCTCAAAAAAAATTATCTTAGTGTTTTCAATTCTCTTTCTCAAACTGAGATAATGACATATGCATGCTTAAATCATAATTGAAATCTAGGAGATACACCTTCATCATTCTAGGACACCAATTTCCCATTTCATTCCCTCTTTTGATATAAGACTTGCTAAAAAAAATTATGAAATGTTTCACTAGAAATGCATTAGCAAACTAGAGTTCATATGAATTTTAACATGTACCATGCCTAATGTGTGTTGTATTTAATGTATAAAATACTTTGTAAACTTCTTATCTTTAATGAACATGAGGTACCTTACCTTTAAGCATCATATTATCAATCATTGTTCTATTTCTTTTTTTCACCATGCCATTCTATTTTTGGTCCTAGGAGAATATGTCCACTCAAAAATTGCATTTTTACTCACAATATGCATTGAATATATTTATTATGAATTATCTACCTCTATCTAACATTGAATACTTGATATCTAAACTAGATTGATTCTCTACTATCATTTTGTAGTCTAAAGTTATTGATGGCATCAAATTTATCCTTGATAAATGTGGCCCATTTCATGTTAGAGAAATCATGATAAAAATAATGAAGTACCTCTCACATTACAATATGCACTTATCTTAATGTGACTAAATATATCAATATGAAATACATCTAAACTATCCTTAACTGAGTGTGTCCCTCTATATAAGATATTTGTGGTCTATTTACACATAACACATTCACCACACATTATGTTAGAAGGCCTCACTATCTTAGGTAGATCTCTTACTACATTTGAATTGTTGATCATCACCGTATCACAAAAGTTGACATGACAAAATATCTTGGGCTAGAACTAAGTATCATCATTTCTGTAACTAAAAAAATTATTTTATTTGGATTTCACTAAAATACATTACCTATGGTCTTTGCACTAGATTTCATCATATTTTCTAACTGATATTTGATATTTTGATTTTTTATTTTCCATCCTTGAACTATAAAATAATAAACCTTGTCTACAAGATGACTTAAAATCAATAAGTTATCCTTTTATCCATTAACAAATAAGTCATCATCATTCATATTTTTTCTATATAGAGTAATATAACCCTTTCATTCAATTAAGAAAGGAGTGTTATTTTTGACATTAAGATCAATTTGTTTATTAGTGACTTCACACTTAGTTAGTTGCTTACATTGCTACCAAGCTCTACAATTGCTAACCAAGATTATCATTCCTTTAGAATTTTTAACCAAGTGTTTTAGTTTCCACTAAGATCAATAGTAAGAATGTAGTTGATGTTGAGCTTCACAGTATCTATATAGCATCTAAGATAGTTTACTATATTCCCCAACCATAATAATTTCTACTGAGCTATCCAATAGAAGTGATGGAGATCTCAGTGTTAATTGAGCTCTTTAGTGTTAACTAAGTTCTGCAATGTCTATCAATCTTGCTATGTTAACAAAGTGAAACCACTATTCATTGAGGCATGTATTGTCAATTGAGTGATTCTATATCTATTGATTTTCTTAGTATTAAAAAAATCATACAGAGTTAACTGAGTTATTGCTACTCAAAGTGATCATTATGGAGCATGATTAAACTTCAACCAAGTGCCATATTTTCCAAGTGTTGATAATGTTTTCTAAGTGTCAGAACATCATCAAGTTTATCTTCTAAATCCAAATCGTAATAATGGGCCAAATTTGTATGTTATTATGAATTTGTTACTGTAGTCAACTCCAATAAGTAATTAGTTGGATTGAAATATATGTAATGTATTGTATCATATCCAATAAAGCAATTCAATTGAGTATGTGAAGTGAAGGCTACAAGTAGTATATGGTAAAGTAGAGACTTATCTATCATAGACAGGCGATCATTTCAATTCAAGGAAACTTATTTAACAAATCATAGTTGTAGGATCAGATATCAACCATTCATTCATTCCAAAAAATGCATCAATAAAATCCTTTAACTGGGCAGACTTAACATTCAACTGGCCAGACTTAACATTCTTTTGCTAAATCTCTTAATAGAGTCCATGCTCCATTATATATTTTTACATCCCTAAAAAAGGTCAACATAATAATCCTAATTGCTCCTGATAGGGAAGATCACTAAAAGTGGTCAAGTGTAAGCTTTGATCGGCCAAATTTATACTATAGTAGTAAAGCCAAAGAAATTTAGATGAAGTTGATGTAGAAATCAAAGACTGACTTGAGAAGAATTCTAATCTTCAAAAAGAAGTCAAAAAGTTGAGAAGACAGAAAGAAATCCAATCAATTAGATTATGTGAAGTTATGGAATGAAAAAGCCAAAGCCAAAGAGGAGATAGAAGAAAAGGACAATAAAATTCAAAAACTATCCTTTTAGCAAATAGACTTTGTCGATCAACTCAATGATGCAAATCAAGAGCTTATCAATCTAAGAATAGAGAATGAAAGATTTTAGAATGATCTTAGTAATAGAAATAAATCCAATGATATAATGATGAAAAATCAAGAAAGCATGAATGAGTTGAATGAGAAAACTCAATATAGACACAAAGGAAAAACTAGATTAGGATATACATAAGAAGGTGAATCATCTCAGTAAGGAGCATAAAAGAAAAAAAGACCTACATGTAATCATTTTTGTAAGATAGGTAATGCATCAAATAAGTGTTGGAGCAATGCTAAAGAAAAATTAAAGGGAATATGTTACAATGACAATAACCATGGTCATAGAGAAAGTGAATGCACAATTGTAACAATAAAGTGCCACAATTGTAACAAGAAAGGACACAAATCCTCAAAGTGTAAGACCAAGAAGTGGAACCTAGAAGAGAACATTGTAAAAGAAATATTTCTTTGGGATTTCAAAACATAGTGTAGATGTCACTATTGTGCCAAGTTTGGTAACATTGGAGAAAACTATGTGAAACATCATATGAGGAAAAGAGACACTACATAGAGATATTTTGTATGTACAAAACTTTTACATCTTGCTAGGAACTATATGAACACAGGTAGAATTGAAGGAAAAAAGAAAGCCAAAGATGACAATATCTAAAAACAAATGAGGCAACAATGGGTCCAAAAATCCTAGAGAATGAAAACCAAAGTACTAAATTTGTTGACACCCAAGTCAATGAGTTGGGTGGCAGATTCTCCTCAAATTAGTTCCTTATGGAGATACCTCAAACTATAATTCAGATAAAGTCTTCAAACATCTTTTATAAATAGTAAGTAGAAGGATCCACATTAGCATTCAAGATGCACAAGAATCACCAAGTGATGATGGAAGTTCAATACCTTACTAAGCAAGGTCAGGTCGAAAGACCTTACTAAGTAAGGTCAAGTTTTATATATTTTTTAGGATGTAGATGTCAATTTGGTAGTTTCTACTAAGTAAGGAGACCTTGCTGAGTTGAAGGTGTCTTCTGAGCATTAAAAACCAAATTGGGTGGAGGAAAACCTATCACCGAGTGAATAAGTTTATGAAGCATCAATGGAAATTGTAAAGACTAAAATTCATTAAAATGAGGAAATAGAATATATTTTTTCACCACAAATTTTCAAAGAGTAGGACATAGAGAGAATTCAGAGCTTCTAATTGATTTAATCAATTGGTGTAGATGATTACATCTGTGTTCAAACCCTACTAAGCAATGTCATCTTTAAGTAGTAAGGTTAAGAAGGGTTCTAAAATGTTTGTTTTTAGAGTTGATTACAAGGCTCCCCCATTCAAATTGAGTCAAACAATTGTAGAAGTGCTTGGCCCTACTGGAGAACAATCTCAAATTCCAACCAAGGTAATTCTTTCTCATGATATCTATTCATTTTATCACTATTCTATTCAGGAGCTTGGAACCCTAGAGATGAATGAAGTATACAATGAACTATGTGTGGATGGTAGTCTAAAACTTGAGTAAAAACATTTCGAGACAAAGGGTTTGGCACATATTTTGCATATGCCAAGGGATTTGAGGTGGATTAGACTCATCCTGGGTTGTGGCTATAACATGCAATTATGTTTAGATCACCAAATTTTGATAACGAAGAATATGATTAACAAGATTACAAGATTTTCCATGTTGAATAAGGTGATGACCACTAAAACCCTAGGTCAAGTTGAGCTAAAAAAGAGAACTCTTTCCAAATGGTATGGAAGAGGCATGAATCTTAGTGGTGTAACTAATATGGAATTGAAGTTTGGCATTCATGTGATAGCTCACAAAATCTATAGCTCAAGCTAATTGAACAATGTATCATGTGAAGCAGTTGACCTAGCATAAATGGTGGTAAAGAAAAATTTGTCCTTTGGCCTTGTTGAGATATTGTTGAATCAATTAAGAAAGAATATGGAAAGCATCTGTCTATCAAAGAACAATATATTTATGTTTGGTTCTGCCTTAACATGTTTATTTTCCTATGTTTAGAAGTTTTTCCCTTCTAAAAGTACTGTAGTATGGAAGAAAGATAGCCCAATATTGTATCAAATCAATGAATTCATAGAAGAAATGGGAGAAAAAATTGATAGTATTATGGATAATTATGTTGAAAAATTCAAGGAGCAGATGCAAAATAGATTTAGGATACCCAGGAAACTTGTAGAAGATTATGAGTAGGATATATGTTTCATGGTTGACTATGAAAAGGTTCACATTTAGGCATTCATACCTAGAGTGGGATGGGTTAAACATCTAGAATATGAGGTTAACATTGAAGGCAATAAAGATATTGTTGAAGTTCTTCTTAAAGAGACAATGGATCCTAAAACAACATATTTTGATACTTATGAAGAGCTAAAGGCCAAAATTAAGCTTGAGATCAAGTTTCCTAAAGCAGTAAGTAAAAGAAGGAAAGGGATTGAGAAAATAATGAAGAATACTAAGAAATAAAAATCTCCTTTGATGCTTACTAAGGGAAAAAGAGATGATTTTGAAGATGAAGATAAAGATGAAGATGAGGCAGAGGAAGTAGAACTTGAGGAAGAGGATCCTACAAAGAAGAGAGAAAAGGTTACTATAATCAAACCTACCAACTCTTCCCCCATTGTGTTTACAATGTAGATCTATCAAATCTAAGAGTGAATTGAAGTTGGGTGAAGAGGATGAAGCTGAACAGATTATATTTTAGAGGTCTTCCCCAACTCTTCAAGAAATATTGACGAAGATAGAACAAGGAACATGTATGACATGTTTTAAGTCTCTTAAGTATAAGACTAGGAACAAAGAAGAAAAAAATAAAATTGAGGATACCCTTGTAACAAAATTGGGTAAGTAAAAGTATTAATTTAATGAGCTTATACAACAAGTTCCTGATGGACTTTTGAAAGCAATTAAACCTAAATAGGATAGTACAATAAAAGTTACTAAATACATCAGTGAACATACTTTGAGATAGATTATGTTAGGTCTTAGTGAGAAAGAGGTAAAGGAATCATTGAAATCAAATTAGAAAAAGCTCAAACCCAAATTCAATACATGCCTAATACTATTAATGGACATTGAATCTATGGTGAAGTTTGCTAGTACCATATGGAAAAACATCTATTGGCTGCACAAGCCTAGTGACCTTTTTGTGCCTATTGATGAAAAAGATGGTTAAGATAATGATGTTGAAGAAGAAGAAGTAGAAATCAAACGTTATTAGATTGTAACACCCTACCAAGGGATCCAAAATAATTAACCTAAATTTTTACTAAGTTTTCCAAACATCTCTTTTAAAAGAAAGAATAACATACACCTCGAAAATAAAGTAGTGAAAGAAATAACATACAATCATACCTAAGAAAACAAAATAGATTACAATCCTTAAGGATTTGAAGACATTGAATCACATTTAAATTTAATTAACACTAATTCTAACAAATACCACATCCACATGAAAGAATAATTATAATCCCATGTTGGATACAATTGTTCAATTGTGTGTAGTCTTTGATGTCACACAAATGTCATATCAGTCATCAGTTAGTGTCTATTGAGCTCAGAAGGTTAGCAAGGCAATAGGCAGTGCTTACCAAGCTCAGAAGGTCAACAAGGCAATAGACAATGTCTACCAAGCTCAAAAGGTCAACAAGGTAGTAGACAGTGTCTACCAAGCCCAAAAGGTTAGTAAAGATAGATTGCAGTGTCTAACAAGTAGATAGTTGGTTATCGAGCCTTCAAGGTAATCAAATAAATTTAATTCTTATCGAGATCACTTGATAATCAAAGAAAATATGAAAAAAGTAGTTCTTACCGAGCTCACTCAGTAATCAAATAAAATATGACAAAAACAGTTCTTACCGAGTTCACTCGATCATAAAAGGTAATTTGGCAAAAGTAGTTCTTACCTAGTAAATTCGGCAGCAAAAGGATTTTAAGATATTGTAATGCTAACCGAGTCAAGAAGGTTAACTCTAGAAATTCTTGGAAGCAGTATTTACCAAGTAGGGTCAGCCAATAAAGGACATTTATTTTTTTAAAGAATAATATCTATAGCCGACTGTTGAATGGTTTATTGGTAAATGTAACATGTAGATGAGCCGACTTGACAATTTGAATGGTATAAACTTAAGAAGTCAAGTTGCGAATTCAAAGAAGTATGGTATGGAGATATGAGAAGTTAATGTGATATGAAGACTAGTTATTGTGGAAGTGAATTTGAAGAATGATAAGAGATCGTTGAGGAGCAGATCAGATGATGCTGAATAGAGATTTGTATTCAAAAAATTCAATTGCATATTGTTTAGGTCAATTCATTGTTGGTTTCTAACCATTGTAGTAGTGATTTCAAATATCTTTACAGAGTTGGTTTAACAACCATTTTGTAAATCCTCTAACAAGGTGATAGTTTAGTTGAATTGTTCTAAAGACCTCTAGTAAGGCCACTCCTAATAGGGTGATTAAATCTTCTAAAAAGGTCACACCTAATAGTGTGTATTGTAACCTTTAATAGGGTTGGCTCCTAACAGGGCTCACTTCAAAAGAGTGAAAAATTGGTGACTAGTTACTTGGTGGTTTTTCCCATATTGGGTTTCCACGTTAAACCTAGTGTCTCTTGTGTTCACTTTATTTTTAGTTACATGTATGATTGTAATAGTTTAATTTACCGAGTTATAGCAGTTGTTTACCAAGTAAAAGAAGTAACTAGATTATTAAGACATCTAAGGGATTTGTGGATTAATTTTTGTAAGTAATTGATTCACCCCCCCCCCCTTCAATTGCTTTATCTTTAATTCCAAAAATTGGTATCAGAGCTTTTTGGTTCTTACATGAAAAGATTTCAAGGATCTAAGCTAAAGATTAGAATGTTTTACAAAAGGGAAATTCCAAGACTTAACACGAACAACTTCTCAGCATGGCAAGGATTGATGAGGCTTCATCTAGCTTCCATTGGTGATATAGGGCTGCAATACCTTGATGAAAAATATGAATAACCTTCTGGTACATTATCTATCAATGATATTGCTGAAAAGAAGACTCACAATAACATGATGATAGATATAACATCTACCCTAAGTTATGAAGAATTTTATGACATCAAGGATTGCAAAACTACCTTTGAAATGTGGAACAAGCTGAAAGAAATCTATGGAGGAGATGATAATGTGAGAAGACCCAAAGAAGAAAGTTTGAGAGGAAAATTTGACCAAATGAGGATGAGAGAGGATGAAAACATTACAAAATATGTTCAAAGGGTTAAATCATGTGTTAGTGCAATCAAAGCATTTGGAGGAGATATCAGTGAGGAGACAGTTATAAGTAAATTTCTTAGAACTCTACTTCTTATTTATGCAATCAGAGTTTCTACAATTCAAGAAAGGAGATGTGAGGAAAATCATAAAATAAATCTAGAGGCCATAGTTGGAAGATTAACTGCATTTGAGCTAGACAACTATGACAACTATGTTCCGGCAGCCAAGAATGTTGAATCAGCATTTGAAGCCAATCTTTCACTCAAAGAAAAAGGAAAAAAGATGAAGGAACCACAATTAGAAAGTGATGAAGAATCAGAGTAGAGTTCAGAAAATGAGCTTGAAGTGGGTGAAGCTCTACTAGTAAGAAAATATTCAAGAAGAAAAGTAAAATACAAAGGTAAAGTTCCTCTAATCTGTTTCTCTTGTGAAGAAATTGGACATATTGCTGCTAGGTGCCCAAATAAGAAGAAAAAAGATGAAAAGAAAGGTCACAAGTAAAATGGCAAGAAATACTTCAAATCATTCAAGGATAAAGGTAAGAAAACATGTTTTATGGCAAAATATTCCAATGATTCTGATGATAAAGAAGAAGATGAAATTGTCTACATTGCTATAAAAGATGAATTTGATAATGATGAGGAAATGGCACTAATTTCTCATATGAGAAAAAATGATACATGGATCATAGATAGTGTTTGTTCTCATCACATGACTAGTGATAAAACTAAGTTTGAATACTTTGAAGATTATGATGGTGGCAGTGTAAGATTCGGTAACAATGAACCTTGTTGTATAAAAGGAAAAGGAAGAATCTCACTAACCAAGGAACTTGTATGTAATAATGCATATTGGGTAGAAGGACTAAAGAAAAATTTGTTGAGTGTAGCAGAGCTACTTAGTAATGGATTCAAAGTAGAATTCATGCATGGAAAAGAAAGATTGTTGGATGGCAAAGGAAAGCTAATTGGATCTAGCACTTAAACAAAAGGTAACTTATTTTATCTTGAACTTGGTGAATGTTCATGTTTCATTGCTCAAATTGAATAAAGTTGGTTATGGCATAGGAGGTTGTGTCATCTAAACTTTGACAACTTAACAAAGATTAGTAAATTTAGGAAAGTAAGTGGTATTCTTGACATAAAGAAACTTGAGGTTGGTCTATGCAAGAATTATCAAATTGGTAAAATGGGAAAGAATAGTTTTAAAATAAAGAACTATCAAATTGAAGAAGTTCTAGAAATTGTGCATATAAATTTGTGTGGACCTATTGGCATTGAAAGTTATATTCGTGAAAAATTCTTCATTCTATTTATTGATGTTTATTCAAGAATGATGACTATAATGTACCTTAGAGAGAAATCAAAAGCATTTGAAAAGTTCAAATAGTATTTGGCCAAAGTAGGAATGGAAACAAGAAAAAATTTTAAATGCTTAAGGTTTGACAGAGGTGGTGAATTCATTTCACATGAGTTCAATAACTTTTGCATTGAAAGGGGAATCAAAAGATAGGTTTCAGCACCTAGAACTCCTGAACAAATAGAATAGCAAAAAGAAGGAATAGATCTATAGTGGATTGTGCAAGAACCTTAATGATTGAGAAAGGAATTTCTATCAAATACTAGAAGGAAGCTATCAGCACTGCATTTCATACCTTGAACCAAGCACAGCTGGAAAAGGAGTCATTCAAAACACCCTATGAGTTGTGGTATGGCTACAAACCTAATGTAAGTTATCTAAACATGTTTGTAAACAAATGTTGCATTTTGAAAGAATTTAGAAAAAGTAAATTTGATGTTAAAAGTGATTAAGGAATATCTTTGGGATACTCTTGCAAAAGAAAAGCATATAGATGTTTAAACTTATCTACTCACAAAGTTATAGAAAGTGCACATGTGAAAGTTGATGAGTTTGCAAAAAGAACAGAAGAAGAAAGCAAAAAGGAACTTGAAGACTATAGAAGATTTGTTTACATTGAACCTAATACAATACCAAGTATACCAATCAATCAGGAATCCTCAACTCTAGAGTCTTCATTAACTGAGTCACAAGAAGTTCAAACTGAGTGGCATCTACCAAGTTGCAAACAGAAGCTACCATGTTAGCATCTATCAAGTCTGAGCAACTTGAATTAGAACTAAAAGTTCAGAGACAGAAGGATAACAATGCAAGTCATTCAAAAGGCAAGGAGCTCGTGTTAGCCGAATATGTCAGAAAGCATCATACACCAGATCAGATCATTGGTGATAAATCAGAAGGAACAATGACAAGAAGTAAGTTAAAAGGAACTTGTTTACATGATAATTTTGAACCTAGAAACATCAAAGATGCAGTAGACAATGAAAGTTGGATTGAAACTATGAATGAAGATATAGAACAGATAAAGAAAAACAAAACATGGACTCTTGTACCTAGACCCAAAGACAAGAATGTGATTGGAACAAAGTGGGTATTCAGAAACAAACAAAATGAGGGAACAAAGCTAGACTAGTATGCAAAGGATACTCTCAAGAAGAAGGTGTAGACTATGGAGAAACATTTGCTCCTGTTGCAAGATTGGAAGGTGTCAGAACCTTACTTGCATCTGTTGCATTCAAAAGATACAAAGTTTATCAGATGGATGTCAAGTTAGCATTTCTCAATGGCATATTGGAGGAAGAGGTTTACATTGAGGAGCCTGAAGGTTTTGTTGATCCAGATAAGAAGGACATGGTCTATAAGTTGCATAAAGCATTATATGGTCTAAAACAAGCCCCTAGAACATGGTATGAAAGAATGCATAACTATCTTATTTAGATTGGTTTTCATAGAACTAATGACAATAGCAATTTGTACATAAAAGAAGGACCAGATAGTAAGATTATTTTTGCAAACATATTTATAGATGATACTTTGTTCACAGGAAATGATGATCTTTGCAAAGAATTTTTAGAACAAATGAACAAGGAATTTGAAATGTCACTATTTGGTGAAATAAAATTCTTTGTTGGTCTTCAAATTCAATAGAACAACAATGAAATCTACATTACTCAATCTAAATACATCAAGGAGATACTGAAAAAGTTTGGTATGGAAGATTGCAAACTAGTCGAGACTCCTATGTGTACTGGATTAAAACTCACCAAGGATGATGAATCAAAGGAAGTGGATCAGACACTGTATAGATCTATGATTGGAAAGTCGCAATATGTAGTGCACACAAGACTAGAGATTTCCCTTGTAGTAGGGATTGTAGCAAGATTCTCAGCAAAACCAAAAGAAAATCACATTATGGCAATCAAAAGGATCACGAGATACTTGAAAGGAACTAAAGATTATGGATTATGCTATACACTTGGAGGAAAATAGGATTTAAAGGTGTTTACTGATGTAGATTGGGCAATAAATATTGATGATAGAAAGAGCACATGTGGAGGAACTTTCTTTCTCGAAAAAAGGTTGGTTTCTTGGACAAGCTAAAACCAAAATTGTACAACTCAATCCACAACAGAAGCTGAATATGTTGCAGCAACAGTAAATTGCTCAAACATTGTGTGGTTTAAACAATTTTTGAAAGGTATCAAGAAAGAAATCATAGAACTAGTTGTTATGTTTTGTGATAAAACTAGTGCAATTAACATCTCCAAGAATCTAGTGATGTATTCAAAAACCAAATATATCACCATAAAGTATCACTTTGTTAGAGAATTGGTGCAAGAAAAGGAAATAAGATTAGAATATGTGGATAGAAAGGAACAAACTGTTGAAATATTCACAAAGCCTTTACCTAAGGATGTATTCTTGTATCTAAGAGGTAAGTTAGGGGTCATTCCCCTATCTAAAGTTCACTAAAATACAGTTTTAGTGATGCATCAACAGGAACAGAATTGAATATCTATTAGTTGATGCAACAAACCAATAAAGACATTGCATATGAATCAGTACATCAGGTACAATGCTATTCAGTTGTTTTGAACTATCTTTGGCATGTGATGTCAAAGAGGGAGAATATATATTGTCATATCTTTCTAAAATTTGCAAATAATAAGAGTTTGTGTAAGAATATATATTGTCATATCTTTCTAAAATTTGTAAATAATAAGAGTTTGTGTAAGAGGGAGAGATTATATGTAAAAGGGAGTTTTGTCATTAAAAAGACTTGTTTTCAAATTTCATTCTACTATGACATGTTGTGTTGCCATCAATGCCAAAGAGGGAGATTGTTGGATACAATTGTTCAATTGTGTGTTGTCTTTGATGTCACATAAATGTCATATCAATCATCAGACAGTGTTTCCCAAGCTCAAAAGGTTAGCAAGGCAATAGACATTGTCTATTGAGCTCAGAAGGTCAGCAAGGAAATAGACATTGTCTACCGAGCTCAGAAGGTCAGCAAGGCAATAGATAGTGTCTACTAATCCCAAAAGGAAAGATAGATTGCAGTGTCTACCAAGCAGACAGTTGGTTACTGAGCCTTCAAGGTAATCAAAGAAATTTAGTTCTTCCTAAGCTCACTCGGTAATCAAAGAAAATATGACAAAAGTAGTTCTTGATAAGTAGGAGATAATTTCCACAGCTAGTCAAATTGTGATATGAATATCAAGATTTAACTCTGTGATTGTGATTTTACTCATGAAACATGGGTCATTGAGTTTGACTCAAAATCACACAGTTAAATCCTGATATTCATATCACAAAAGCAGTTCTTACTGAGCTCACTCGATAATAAAAGAAAATATGATAGAAATAGTCCTTACTAAGTTCACTCAGTCATCAAAGGTAATTTGGTAAAAGTAGTTCTTACCAAGTAAAATCGGCAGCCAAAGGATTTTAAGATATTGTAATGCTAACTAAGTCAAGAAGGTTAACTTTAAAAATTCCCGAAAGTAGTATTTACCGAGTAGGGTTGACAGTAAAGGACATTTTCATGTTTAAAGAATAATATTTGTAGCTGACTATTGAATGGTTTATTGGTAAATGTAGCATGTAAATGAGCCGACTTGACAATCTGAATGGTATAAGTAAGAAGTCAAGTTACGAATTCAAAGAAGTATGGTATGGAGATATGAGAAGTTAATGTGATATGAAGACTAATTATTGTGGAAGAAAATTATAAGAATGATTAGAGATCGTTGAGGAGCAACATAGTCATATCTTATCAAGGAGGATCTAATGATGCTAAACAGAGACCTATATTTAGCAAATCCAGTTGCATCTTGTTCAAGTCAATTCATTGTTTCTTTCTAACCATTGTAGTAGTGATTTCAAATCTCTTAACAAAGTTGGTTTAACAAAAAATTTGTAAATCCTCTAACAAGGTGATAGTTCAGTTGAATTGTTCTAAAGAAATCTAGCAAGGCCACTCCTAACAAGGTGATTAAATCCTCTAACAAGGTCACACCTAATAGTGCATATTAAAACCTTTAACAGGGTTGGCTCCTAACAAGGCTCACTTCATAAAAGTGAAAAATTGATGACTAGTTACTTGGTGGATTTTTCCACATTGGGTTTCCACATTAAATCTGGTCTCTTGTGTTCACTTTATTTTTAGTTACATGCATGATTGTAATAGTTTAATTTACCAAGTTACACCAATTGTTTACCAAGTAAAAGTAGTAACTAGATCATTAAGACATCTAAGGGATTTGTGGATTAATATTTGTAAGTAACTAATTCACACCCCCTCTCAATTACTTTATCTTTAATTCCAATAGTCCAAGTCTATATAAATAATATACATTTGTTCTGAATACCACTTGGCAATAAAATTCGGAATGCTCAATCATCCACTACACATGTCATCAAGTATGAAAGGCTAAAAGAATATACATTTATAAAAATAGATTACATCATCTCTTTTGGATCTATGAAACAAAGTAAAATACAATAAGTGAAATCATCCATCATAAAGATATAACCTTCCATAATAGTATACTAGAATAGAATGAAAGGAAATTGAGATGAAGAACTCCATCCACAACATCAATGGATGAATCTCAATGGTTAGAGTAAAAAGCACTACCACCTAACCACGTGGTAACCCATAAAGGCCCACTCCCACCATGCTAAGGAGATAGTCTCAAGTCTCAAATAGGATATCAATCCCAAAATTTAAAGTAATCTCTATGTCAAGGAAACCCCAAAATTAATCTAACTCAAAGGCTCCAAGATAAATTGACATTGTGTCCCAGAGCCAAACATAAACATGTAGGAAACCTACTATGTAAGGGGGGAAGTGTCATCACATGAATAAATGCTAGAATTACCTTAGTAGTCGAACTTGACCACGACCTCCTAGTGACTCTATGCAGCACTAGTATCCTTTCATACTGACAAGGAATACTAATGATTCATGGTTGCAACCAAGTGTTCTCGCTACTCCCATCCTCGTCTGTACTAGCACTCATAGCATGGATGAGAACATAAAAATACTCTTATTAGGTTCATTTTATTCCCATTTAGTGTAGTGTTTTCACTTATTAAAACAATTACAATGGGTTATGCTAGCAGCCACTTAAGGCCTCGACCTCCATTGCAAACCACTTCCTGACATTACATATAGATAACCTACCATAAGCTCATAAAACTATAAATCAAAAAATCACAAATTTCACCTCAGCCCTATACAAGAAACTGGAAAGCATCGAAAGATAATTGACTATAAAACATCAATTGTCTACAAGCAACTGGAAAGCATCCCAAAAATACTGATTGAAGAAACAAAAAGGTTAAGTCAAATATGTCATAACATCCATCTCATTATTCCACAATAACACTGACAGTGATAATGAATAATATAACCAAACTCATCATAGAGCATACCAAGCACATTACCATGGTTGAGTTTAAAAAGATCAAGACCAAAACATCATAATATCACAAACACAAAACTCCCAAGCCTTTGGTAGACCTTGTAGAACTGGTCAAAACTCTAGTTAATCCAAACCCAAGACATAGACAACATAAAGATAATATAGTAGTTTCATAGTTTGGTTTGATTTTGAAAGCACATAGTTGAGTTAACAGTAAGGTTTCAATTTTTATTTTAACGAGTGTCCAATAGTACCTACATAATGAGTTCTTTAGTTTTACCATTCTTGTAGGCTTCTAGGAGTAATCTTAAGTTTGGGGGTGAATTTAGTGTCTACCCCTAGTTTGCATTTTATTACTATTGCCAAACTCTTTTAGGCCAAATTTATGCTTGATGATTAGTAACACTATCTTTAAGATTATCATAATTTATTTCTAATGTAACGCCCCACCAAGGGATCCAAAAGAATTAACCTAAAGTTTTACTAAGTTTTTCTAACATTTTTTTTTAAAAGAAAGAATAACATACACATCAAACATAAAGGAGTAGAAGAAATAACATACAATCATACGTAAGCGAACATAACAAATTACATTCCTTAAGGATCCCAAGATGTTGAATCACTTTTAAATTTAATTAATACTAAGTCTAACTAATACCACATCCACATGAAAGAATAATTATAATTTCATGTCCATTTAAATAATATACATTTTTTTTGAATGCCACTTGGCAATAAAATTTGAAATGCTTAATCATCCACTACACATGTCATAGGGTATGAAAGGCTAAAAGAATATACATTTATAAAAATATATTAAATAATCCCTTTCATATCCTTGAAACAAAGTATAATACTATAAGTGAAATCATCCAACATAAAGATATAACCATCCATACTAATACAAAAGAAAAAAATGAAAGGAAATGCAAACAAAGAACTCCAACCATGGCATCAATGGACAAATCTCAATGGTATGGGTAAAAGCCACTACCACTTGACAATGTGGTAACCCAAAAAAGCTCACTCCCACTACACTGAGGAGATAGTCTCAAGTCCCAAATAGGATATCAATCCAAAAATCAAAAGTAGTCTCTATGTCAATGAACTATAAAGTAACCTAACTCAAAGGTTCCAAGATAAATCAACATCTAGACCTAGAGGTAGACACAAACATGTACGAAATCTACTATGTAAGTAGGGAAGTGCCATTGTACGAATCAACAATAGAGTTACCCTCATAGTCTAACTTGACCCTAGCCCCCTAGTGACTCTATGCAGCACTAGTATCCTTTTGTACTGACAAGGCATACTAATGATGCATGGTCACAACCAAGAATTCTCTCTACTCCCATTCTAGTCTGTACTAGTACTTGAAGCATGAGTGAGAACATACAAAGACTCTTATTAGGTTCATTTTATTCCCATTTAGTATAGTGTCCTCACTTATTAAAGAACTTACAATGGGTTAAGCTGGTAGCCACTTAGGGTCTTGACCACCATTGCAAGCCACTTCCCAACATTACATATAGATAACCTATCCTAAGCTCATAAAAATATAAATCAGAGAATCACAAATTCCACCTCATCCCTATAAAATTGACTAGAAAGAATCAAAAGATAATTCACTATAACACATTAGTTCTCTAAGAGCAATTGGAAAGCATCCCAAAAATAGTGATCAAAGACTCAAAAATGTTAAGTCAAATATGTCATAACATCCATCTTGTTATCCCACAATAACATTGACAACAATAATGAACAATATAACCAACCTCATGTTTAAAAAGATCGAGATCAAAACATCATAATATCACAAACACAAAACTCTCAAGCCTCTAGTAGACATCCTAGAACTGGTCAACACTTTAGTCAATCCAAACCCAAAACACAGACACCATAAAGATAACATAGTAGGTTTATAGTTTGGTTTGTTTTTGAAAGCACATAGTTGAGTTAATAGTAAGGTTCCAGTTTTCAATTTAACGTATGTTTCAAATAGATAAAACTCACCATTTACCCTTACAAATTAACTCGTTCTGATATTCGAATAAAATGCATAGTTACCCCTATTCGATTTTAAGTTAATTTTCCAAAATAATCTAAGAGTAATTATTTATTAAAATTATTAATAATTATTGATTTTTCAATAAATTACAATTTTATGAAAATTCATAAATAATAATAAAATAGATTAATTTAAGGCAAGAGCCTACAATACAATTGTAAATTGTGAGCTTCTTATATGAGAGGTCTTGGCTTTGACTCTTCACAAGCTTAATAAATAATAATAATAATTAATCACATCACATAATAATAATGAATCTTGGTTTTGACCTCTTACCAATAGAAAAGAAAGAAGAAAAAGAGAAAATTTTAAAACTTTATAAAATAATATTTATTATTAATTTAACTTAATTGAATTAATTGATAATTATTAAAAGAAACCAAAACATATATATATATATATATATATATATATATATATATATATATATATATATATATATATATATATATATATATATATATATATATATATATCATTAATTATTTAATTGTTAATGAATTTTATCAATAATTTTATTAACAAATAACAATTCAAATTTAACTTTAATTATAATTAAACAATTAATAAAAAGCACAATTTTAACATGTGTTTTAGGCCTGCACGATCGATCTAATCACTGGCTATGACAGCGTTGTCGTAGTAGATTGCTACCGCAGTAGTAGTATAGGTAGTGATAGCAATAGTCAGGTCATCATCGGCAAAAGAAAGTTGAGGAATGGAAAGGTGAGTGGGGGTTGGTGGAACCCACCCACTAGTTTTATTAAATTTTTTAAAATATTTTTAAAAAAAATTGTTTAATAATAAAATTTATAAACAAAGAGCCGTCCCATTTGTTTATATAATTTTTAAATATAAAATTGTTCTAGTGATACCCTGATAGGGCAAATACAACCAACTAGTTGAATTTTCAATTTAAATTTTCCTTTTCAATTCAAAACCCTTCTCTATTTAAATTTCAAATTTGTAAAATTACCAAAATGATGGTTTCACAGATCTATTAATCCTTACGTATATAGAAGAAATCAACATGCATGCCCAAAATTCTAACTTGAAATATTTAAAGAATCATTACAAAGAAGATAGAATTATTTAATTAATGTATTTCACTAGGTGAATCAAAACACAAGAATCTACCTAGTTCTAAAGCTAAAATTGCAACCACCCAAGAGATTGTCAGAGAAATTTCTCTCAAAACCTTCTCTCTAAAAATTCCTTCTCCAAAATTTGCTTTCCTTCCCAAAACTTCCATACTTTGAAAATGAACTATCAATTGTTGATGAGTTCTCTCCTAAATTTGAGGCAGTAATTGTGCAATCACCCGAGAGGACTTCTTGCTCACAACTCTCTAACTCTTTATTTACTTTTCTTTTATGTTTTCATGCACACATTATACAATTAAAATATCTTTTTAAAATTTACCTACTTTATCTTTTTAATTGATTTCTTATATTTTAATCTCATGTATACTTTATGCAATTTTAAATAACTTAATATGTTTTCCACTCTTTAATTTATTTTTGAAGTGTTTAATTGATAATTTTTTTATCAATTCAAGTAATAATAATATTTAGCATTTATTTAAAAATGATCTCCTAAATATATTATTACTAACTTAAATGAATATTATTATGTTCTAAAATTAAACTATAACTTTATCTTTAAATTTAATTCTTTTTATTTATTTAATTTCTCAATTAATTAAATATAATTAAATATTAAAATATCATAATAATTTTTTATTAAATTAAATCATTGATTTAATATTTTAATCTAACTTAATAGAAAAATCACCAAAGACCTATACAACGAAATACAAAAACCCATAATAGAAAAGCACATACAAGATCAAACTAATGGGTTATAATCACGATTTTACATTATACAACGCATTCAGAAGGTAATCAACTTAGATACTTGTCATAATTTTCTAAGAAAAATGAGTTTAAAGGTTAGGATTTGAACTTAAGAATTTATTTCCTCTCTCTTACCATTGAGATAATGCGATAGGTTATGCTCATCTTAGCAATTTAGGAAAGTTATACCTGGTACCTAAAATTTGTATACTTGGTACATAAAATTTGTATAAAATCCATGCATGTACAAACACACACACACACACACACACACACACACACAAACAAAGCTAAATAGGCAATGGGAGGAAGTGGTGCATCATGTAGATCCTGAGTAGTAGGTGACTATGAATCCCTTAACCACATCAGCAATGTCATACATAAAGAAAACATACACGCACACCATACCCATGTAGTATCGGGTAAGTATCCATAAGAAAACATGTATAGTAATCCATCTAACTAATCATCCTCACATAACTGAAATTACTATAATAATCATCATCATGCATTCATGAAGTAAATGGTAACAACTAGTCTCATCATAAAATCATATGAATATGAAATAATATCTAATAATCTTAAAGATAGAGCTACTAATCATCAAGCATAAAATTGGCTTAAAATAATTTGACATTAGTAATAAAATACAAACTAGGGGCATGCACTACACAGATGTATAATGTCAATCTTGATGATGAGGAGGAAGAGAAAGAAGCCACTAGAGGAAGTCATCTAGAAATACAAAGTATTAAGGAAACAGATGCATAAAAGGTTGTGGCATTAGTTATGACTTCCTTTTCTCACTATCCAAGAAAAGCCTTAGTGCAATTAAGCATAGAGAAGGCTTCTATTGAGTTGCTCTAGGTCAAATCTAATATAGCAAGCACACAACCAATCTTTGGAATTTCTCTGCCAAGTGTTTCAATGATTAAAGTGCCTAGCACTTCAGTTTTTGAGTAGCAAGTTGTTCCAGCATTAGGCTTGACCAAGCAACAACAAGGTATTCCTATTTTGGGTGGTATTCTTACTTTTTCAACTATTTTTTCCACCATGGCTAGTGCTGATAGTTGAGAATCAATCTCAACCAAGCACTAAAGTTATGAATAAGGGAAGAGAATTTGTTTATTCTACCATTCCAAAGATTAAAGGTAATGAAGAAAAACATATAGATCTTGAGGACATTGATATTCTAAATTGGGATACCTCTAACCTCACTCTAGAAGAAATGGATACCATTGCCAAACTTTGGAAGAAAAAGGCTAAGCAAATGAATCTTAGAGAAGAGATGAATAAGATTATTCAAGTCCTTAAGGATATAAATATTATATTTCTTGATGCTCTAAATATTGAGGTTGATGGGAAACAACCTATTCTAGATTAGTTAGCTAAAATTATGCACAAATATAATGAAGAACTAAATGGACAAGAAAAAATGTTGCAGAGAGCTAAGAGAGAATTTGAAAATCATGTTTTCGAGCATGTATTAGGATCATTGTTGACAAAACTATGCTCTTAAGTGGCAATAAAAATTTAGCAAATCAGGGTTATGTCAATTTGACATCCAATTTCCTACTTGTTATAAACTTTATATCAAAAATTTGAGAGAAAATAATCTCTAAGAAATTGAATTTAGTTTCTAAACTACTAGGCATTATATGGAAAAAAAAATTTGATTGGTCAAAATTTTTTATTTTAATGCCATAGTACAAAAATTTTAGGAGAAAAATAAGAATTAGACATATCTCTCACTATGTTAATCAAAATCAAATGATAATATTTTTGAATAATATTCTAGTCATAAGAAGTAGATTTTTGCTTAGATGTGACATATATTTTTGGGTATTTTATTATAAATAAATAAATAAATTTTCTACTTTAGTATTTTTCCAATAAAAAAACTCTCACGTCTGACCTCCTTAACTAATTCAAAATTTTGCAAAATTTATGGTTTCTTTTTTTTTCTCTTATAGTAGAAGAAACATAGAATGTGATGCATCTTTTGGATTTCAAACATGTACCATTTTAAAGTTATACTGATTTTTCAAGTAGTGTCTCAATCAACACTTTATACATAACTCCATTAGAATATAAGTAACAATTACTTATTGAACTCATAATTTGTCAAACCTTGCATTTATGGAGAGCTAATAACATTATTAAGAAACTCTTTTCATTTCATCAAATTTTGGTGAAAAAAGAGTCACCAACTACATGTTTGAAGTAATCAGGTAGTATTGTATACTATTCTTACTTCACTAGAAACATATGTCAATAATGTTGTTTCATTATTTGTTAAGTGTCACATCTTTCATAAAAAGGGAAATCGATGATAAATTATCCAAGATAGATGACGATATGAAGGCAAGTGCACACCAATTGTCACTTGATCTTAGTTGTAGCTCTACGCACTCTACTAAGATAAGATACTTAACAAACCTACAAGCACAATTGTTGAGGGAAGAAGCTAGAATTAAGGTCACACTTGTATAAATTCAGGGCATGATTCTTACAAACATGGATGCACTATAAAAGTGCATTGCTCATGCAAAGACCCTCATCGATGACAACAACTTCTTTGTAGCAGACCTTATGATGGAGCTATTAGTAGAGGTATAGATAACCTTGCATACAAGTAAGGTATTGCGAGAAAATAGGGACAAGACTATGCCAATAATTTTGAAGGTACATACTGACTTCTTCTCACATTTTTATATTAACTTATAGATATTATATACCTTTGTTATTTGTCTCAAAAAGGGGGAGAAGTAAATATGCCTAGAAAAGAACATTATGTGTATACAAAAGATTATCATACTCTAGATATATATAGAGAAGAGAGAAATATATATGGGGGAGTAGTAATATACAACTAAGCATATGTATAGATAAGAAAAACATGTTTACAAAAGACATTTTTGAAAAACTAAGATACAACATCAGTAAGTCAAAACCATGTTGAAGATAGAATGTTGATGGAGGAATTTTTTGACTTATAATTTTGAAAATTCAAATTTTATTATGATAAGTGTTTTTGTCACTGATACCAAAGGGGGAGATTGTTGATATTAAGGTCAATTTGTCTATTAGTGACTTAAAACTTAGTTAGTTCAATACATTGCTATCGAGCTCTATAATTGCTAATCAAGCTTATCATTCATTGAGAAGTGTTAACCAAGTGTTTGAGTTTCCATGAGCTAGGCAGTCAGAATGCAGTTCATATCAAGCTTCATAGTATCTAACAAGCATCTAAGATAGTTTATACTATATTACAAGCATAGCAATGTCTACCAAGCTATCTAGTAAAAGTGATGGAGATATTAGTGATAACCAAGATCTATAGTGTGAACCAAGTGTTATAGTGGCTACCAAGCTCACAGTGTTAACAAAGTGAATCCATTGTTAACTGAGTCATTCAATGTTACCTGAGTAATTATGTATCTACTAAGTTTCACAGTGTTCACTAGGTCATATAGAGCTAACTGAGTTAGTTCTACTTGAAGTGATCAGTATGTACTGAGCTTTAACTTCAACTGAGTGCAAGAGTTTTCTGAGTGTTGATAGTGTTTTCTGACTATCAAAACATCACCAAGTTACAACAATAGGTTGAATTTGTGAATTATGATGAATTTGGTATTATATCCAACTCTAGTAAGTAGTTAATTGAATTGATATATGTAATATATTGTATCATATCCAAAAAAGGAATTCAATTGAGTATGTGAAGAAGTATAAGAAGAAAAGTGTGAATTGATAGCTACAAGTAGTACATGGTAAAGTAGAGACTTATCTATAACAGGTAGGTGATCATTGAAATTAAAGGAGCCTCATTTAGTAAATTATAGTTATAGATCAAAGATCAGCCTTGGATTCATTCTAATAGGTGCATTAATCAAATCCTAAAACTAGGTGGACTCAACAATTTTTTTCTAAGTCTCCTAACAGAGTGCATACTTCAACATATGTTTGTAAATCCTTTAACAAGGTGGACATAAGAATCCTTATTGCTCCAAATAGGGAAGATCACTAGAAGTGGTCAATTTTAAGACTTAATAGTCCAAATTTGTACTAGGATACTAAATATTGTAGGTATAATCCCCAACCCAATTTTACTTTCTCATTGGAAGGTTTCTGGGTAACCATGTCTTGTGTCAAAGTGTTATGAATATTTTATTGCTTTCATTTTTTCATGCTTTCAATTAAATAAGAATAATTTATGAAGGATTAATTGGTGAAGTGAGTTAAATTTTTATTGGTTCTTGATTCACCCCTCCCCTCTTAGTAACCTATCCTACCTTATATTTCCAACAATTAACACCAATCTAACAACTCCACCTATATCATTATTCAATTGCACACAATTTTCCTCATTATCAATCATATGTTGTGAACATTCAGAATCTATGATTTACATAGATTAATTTGCAACATGTGAAACTAATGCTTTAACGTCATTAATAAGAATTCCATCATCAATTAAAATAATATTTAAAACATGTCATCATAATCACTTCCTCCTTCACTATCATAATAAATTTATTTATGATATTTAGACTTGTAAGGTTTAGACTTGTAATTAGGCTCTCAAGTAGGACATCTATATGAAAAATTAGCAACCTCAACACATGAAAAATAATTTTTAACCTCTCCCTCCCACTCCCACTCCCCCTCCTTCTCCTCCTCCTCCTCCTCCTCCTCCCCCTCCTCCTCCTCCTCCTTCTTCTTCTTATTCTTCTTCAATTAATACTTACACTTTTCACAATAATCCTTTTATCTTTATCAATAGTATCCCTAAAAGTAGAATCTACAATGGATAAAGAATCTTTTAGTCTTACATTTTAAAAAGTTGACAACTTACAAATCAATGTTTCTTTTTCAATCATCTAATCTTAGGTATCATTTCTTCAATATACATTATCTTTTTGATCTTAGAATATTTGATACATTCTATAGTTCTATTATTATTTCAAAATATTTCTTATATGAGTAGCAATATTTATTATACGCTAAACATAAGATCTCACATTGTTGTTTTTAGGAAATGTTAAATAGTCTTATACTCTAAAAAGAAAAATGTGCTCGATTCACCACCCAATGCAAAAAAAAATCTAACTCTAAGAAAGAGGTATAGGACCTAGAGTTAACCAAAATATGTAAGGCGAATAATGATGTTAATTAGATGAGATGAATTCATTAACTTGTCACTTTGGCACTAATTAATTCAATTCAAGAGAAACAAGTGCTTTTGAACCTAAATTTCAATATAACCCAAGTTTGATTACAAAAACCCAATGAGATAAAGGTATGCTAATTCTACACTTATATCATATCAAGGAAGTTCACAAGAAATTCCTCTCCCATGCAATGAAAATTTTATTAAAGATGCATGAATATAAAAGTAGAATTGAGCTAATTGAGTAAATGAGAAGTGTAAAATATGTATGGATGCTACACATAAACAATCATCCTAGAATTAATATTTGGAAATAGGTATAGATGCAAAGATGAAATTAAGGATAAAATACTCACCTTGAAATGTGTAGAGGAATATTCATTTTTTCTTCAAATATTGTTGATTTGAACTGTGAGGGAACTTCTTATTGGAATGTTCAAAAATGGGAAGGGTACTTCTGAGAGGCGGGGGGTGGGGGGTGGTTGAATCAGAAGTACAACACTTTTAACCTTTCTCAATCCTTAAAAACATATAACTAAAAAGTAAATTGCATGCATGTAAATACATTATATAGCCATAAAATAAACACATGCAATAACACATAACACCAGATTCGGTAACCCAAAAACCCTCCAAGACTAAAAAGGTAAAACTGGGGTGGGGATGATACCCACAAAAATTAATGTAGCAATAAATGTTTAACAACTTTTGATGGTCTGTGCTGTGAAAGGCCTGCCTTGTTAAAGGCTTTACACTGTGTCAATAGTGACCTGATTAGAGGATTTAAAAACACTTTACATGAAGTGTCACCTTGTTAAAGGATTTACAATAGGTTGTTAAACCCACCTAATACAATAGGATTTTCAATCACCTTTTCTAAAGGTTCTGCTAGCTAGCTGTTAAGCTAACCTATCAATATAAGATTTCCAACTTCTAATATAATGGCATGAAAGTATTAGAAAAATGAACCTAATAGTATGAAATCTTTAATTGCTAGATTCAGACAGTTGATCTGCTCTCTCTGATCTTGATCCTCTAAGATATGATATTTGATCATGTTCCTTGTCCGTTGTGTTTTTCTAATCAACTGGATATGAAATTGCTGCTCTATTCCTCTAAGTCTTTTCTTCTTCACATTGAATTTTGCTATAGTCTCCCCATACACTGTTCTTATCCTCATATGCAATGGGGTTTTTGACCTCCTTTTAAAGATTGTGAAGGCTTAGGGTTAGGTATGGATCTATGATCCCTATTAAATCTCAAATTCCCGCTCATTCCTTATATTTTTCTCATTGGTTGCATGCCCTTTCCATTTTTTTGATTGGTTACATGTTGATCACATAGGGAATGTAAAAGATTCATCCTTATCCTTTTTCTCCTTCAAAATCCTTCTATGTCAACTCCAGAAATGGTTTACATCTGGTTTACAAACTCATATGTCGATTATGTTTTACTCAACACATACTAGACTACTGGTGCTTGGCACATATACTATCCTAGATTGCTCGGCACCTATTATACTCTATCTCACTTGGCACACATATAATTCTAATTCACTCGACATATGAAGCATTTTGACTTGCTTGGCATCAACTATGACTCAACACCTATATAGTGCTCAGCACCTGAAGTCACTCTGCACCTATTAAAAATTTGACTTGGCATACACTATGGCTCGGCATACATAGTTTACTTGGCTTCAATCTAGAAAGTGATTAAGTATGTTGACACTCAAATGTCAAAACCATCTAAGGACCAACACTTCCTTCTACAAATTTTTGATCATAACCAAAAACCTAGAAAATAATATTTTTCATGGAGTCATTGAAGATGAAAAAAATATCACTATGTTCCAAAAGATGGTAAAAATGTCACTTTTGTCTCCATGTACTATAGAAACCTTGACCCAAATTATTTGAAAATGGTTTAGCAATTATTTTTAGATTTTTAGTAAAAAAATTGATAACCTACTCTTGCACACATTAAATATTGATTTTTAGTTTTATTTTAGGTGGACGAAGGCTTTTCATGGTCAAGACCTACATTAAAGAATCAAACTTGAAATTAAAATGTAAAATATGCAAATTAATGTAAGACAAACGCAAATTTTTGACTTCTCTACAGGAACCTTGTCAAAAAGGATTTGTGAAGTTTAAATATTGTAGATGTTGAACTTGCATTGTAGAATGTAGGGTATCTCCACAAATGTAATAGATCTACCTTAAAACCATAACATGGAGATATGGAAGTGAATCTGCATTAATGAAGAAGATAATGAATGCCTCAGTGTAGATCTTCATCCTTGACATTTTATAGAACATTAGATCTTAAAGAAGAAATGCTCACAAAGGATCCTTGAACCTTCCAAGACCTTTGATGTTTGACAAAAATCTCCTTTTTTGAATTCTTATTTGATACATATTTATGTGATCTTGATTATCTTGTCATTGTTAATTGTATTCTTATGTAAAAATTAGGTTTCTAGCTTTCCTTTACACTAATTTTTTAGAACCAAAACAAAGAAAGTTGATAGGATCACCCGATAATCAAATTTAAAGCCCTGAGACAAGACTAGGCTTAGGATCCAAAATCCCTATGGAATATATCTACCTATTCCAAAAGAGATAAACTTGGTTGACCTATTTTAGGGTTGACCAATAGGGTACAACTCCCTATGAAAGATTTTCTATGAATTATATTTTGTTTCTAAAACTAATGTGGGGTGTGTTCTTGACCCAAGAATAGAAGAGGTTGAACTAAGCCAGACCTAAATAGGATCTAACCCAGGCAAACAAAGGTTTCTAAAGAATGGATTATGTTCATGAACCCACACATCTTGTGAACTCACAATGCTTAGTGACTTGAAATAGCATAACAACTAATACTAAATTGAATTAAGTAGAATCTAAACTACAGAGAAGGAGAAGTTAACTACAAGGGAAAAACATTTAAGAGATTCCTCTTTGAATATGTAATGACACTACTTATCAAATATGTTCACTACCTTGAAAAAGGGGAATGAAACTCTATTCTTTCCTTGCTTCAATTCAAATAAAAGAGAAATCATGTAACTAACAACAAACATAAAATAGTTGATACAAAATACCTTTCAATTTACTCTACAACATCAAGTACTTCACACAAAAAATTCATCGACCTTTTATTAATCTTTCAATTTCATACATATAGGATTCTGAGATAATTGTTACAATAGAAGCTCAATCAGTTCATCTTCTCAAAGAATGACAAATGGAAAAAAATTAGTTTGAAGTATTATAATAATTACATAATAAAGTAAAAGGGAGTGGAATGTGAATCACTTCATTTTCTTCTCCTTTTCTACTTTTTTTCTATAGGCCTTAGCAACAACTATGATTGGGATTAGTTCTTCATGCCTAGGCACATGTATGTTGGTGTATCTCAAGAGCCACTTAGAATGCTCCTTGACCAACTCCTTCACATTATTCAATTGATTTGGCAATTAATCTATGGCCATGTGTATCCATTTGTTGAGTTTGTAGAGTTCTACAACTCTATTTTGATTACTAAAAAGTTACATCAATCAGACTATCTAAGAATTTGGAGAAATTCTCCTTCATGACATTTACCCCAATGAGTGCTTCCCTTGCCCACTAGTCTATGAATATATATGTAACCCCCTCATGAGTTCAAACCCTCTATTCTAGGTCTTCTTCACTTTATCCTCTATTTCCTTGAGTCCTTTTTCTATTAATAGGATCATTTCTAACTTGAACTACATACCCTGAAGCCATTCAATCAAAGGTTTGTCTCCCTTTGGCAAGATTTTTTCTTCAATGTCTTCCTTTGCCTTCATTTGAATTATCATTTTTAGAAGAGAGATACAATCATCCCTCTTTGCTCTTTCTCAAGCCAAAGTACTTCTATTTCTTAAGATATTATCCTTCTATGTTTCTAATCTTAAGATAACATTCTCAATTTATTATATAATAGAGACTCCCTCTAATTTGAGATTTCTAGTCCACTCTTTACCAATTTGACCAGAGTGCATATCTTCTTGAAGTTGAGAGATAAGGGCTTGAACTTTGACAGTAGTAGGATTTCTTGTTATTGTACTCCAGAGATAGTTTCCAATGTAGCGACCAATTGTCTGATGAATCTATTCAACTTTTCTATCTTAGCCTTCATCCTAACTTTTGACAACTTCAAGCTTTCCAATTTTCCCTCAATTACTTCATTGGTTGGCTTCCACAAGCCAACCTTGGTGTCATCTCTAGCCTCTCCAAGATCCATCATGTCCATAGTAAATCATTAGTAGTCACATTTTCAATTCTTCTTTCTTTGTCAGGCTTTCCTATCTCCATTGTTAGGTGCCCTATTTTTGGATCTTGCCCAAGTATAGGCAAGGTTTTCCACTTCTTCACCTTGGTTAATGCAAATCCAGAATGAACTACAAGGTATATGGTATCCTTGGTAGGGGCACTTTCATCATTCCTTTTTCTCTTTCTCTCTAGAGTATCCTCTAACTAGGAATCAATGCCTATCACCTTGGATGCCATCCCAATTGCTTCTATCCTAAACATCTTTTTCTTTACTAGAGTGATTATCATCATAGTCAAAGAGAAGGGATTCTTCAAGGCATGAGAAATGAGCTTGGAAGAGCTCTAGCCTTTCTCCACCTCTAAGGTTTTTTTTGTTGCCTTATCAAATTCTGTAGACTCACTACTACTGCTCTTTCCATCTCCCAAATCTACTATCTACAATAAGAAGCCACTTGGTTGCAAAAGTGTAACACTTACACAAAACTAGGCTATGGTAAGGTGAGTGAACTAGGGTGACATGAGGAGAGGGGACTAGTGTAACATGAGGAGTGGGAACTAAGGTAATAGCACTATCCCTTGGCTCCTTCATCTTCTTCTCTTTAGTACCATTTTGGGTTCCAATAACTGGGAGAGAGACATCATGACAAGTCTTAGCTATGGCGATGCTCTTGTCTATAGGTTGGTCACCTCCTCTAAAAGGTTGAGCTAGTCCTTGAGTGGTAGCTAGTGTTACACTTGATGTAGCACTCTAGGGGGTAGAGGGAGTTGTAGCTGCTAGAGAAGCTTGAGTGGCTATGCCTTTACTCTGACTTCTTTTGGATGTCCATTCAACCCATTTCCTAGTCCATTTGATGATTAGGTTCATCCTAGTGTCTAATCTTACTTAGCACCTTCACAAGGCTCTAAATTGATAGGAGTGTTTCTTAACATAGTCAGATATGTACTATACATATATTGCCCATCATCCTCCAATCCTTCAACATTAAGATTGATATTATATGTCTTTATTTTCTAGACTATGAGGCTAGTGAAAGCATGATCTTGACTTTCAAATTCATCCTTACAATCTATGCAATAATCTTCAACTCTAGTAATGTGTTTCATCACACACCCAATCTACCAAACATCCCTAGCATATCCATTCAGATAAAACATAGGTCTCAAGAGCTCATTTGTCTCCAATTTGTACTTCATCTCAAACACTTTTAGCATATTCTTTGCATCAAATTAGGACTCACAATTGAAAGCTCCTACTTTCATAGGGAACTCATATACCTTCTTCTTCAAGCTTCAACTTAGCACATTCACCCGGACCACCTACCTCACAATCTCTATAAACAAAATCATGTCACTCAGATACCTGGACCTAGCTTTAAGGGGAATCCATCAAAAGCTGCAAGATGCAAATATTAGAAAGATGAGAACTAGATAAAATAGCTTCTAAACTGACTAATAGTTGCCATTGCCTCTAGACTGAATCTCCTCTATGGGCATCGTTGGATTTCCCTATGAATTCTCATTGTTAATGTGTCATTAATTTTGACATACTCCGCTTAACTATTCTATCATTACAAACATGTATAGAACTCATAACATTTCACATCATAAGGAAATTTTTCTATTCCTGGAAGGCTTGGCCATAACTGTTGAGATTCTATCATATAAATTAGAAAAAAATACATATAGAAAATGTTGTAGAACTTTGCAGCACTGAGAGCCTGGGAAACATGTTCACCTAAGTCATGGGCCTAATCAATTTATTGTGTATCTAAACAAATAACTTGTACCAAAAAGAAATATTGTTCAATGAAATTTAAAGCTTCTACCTCACCTTTTAGTCTATGTAGGAGAACCAAAATGTCTAAAATCTTAGGTTTAAGATTAGTACCAAATAAAGTTTTGGGGACCTTACTCTTGGTGCTCTATGGATTTTGAAGCTAGGACTACATAATTTCCTTACTCCACACCATCTTCTATTTAGAGAAATCAAAGACTGCTCCTCCCACTTTTAAGTCCAAAAACTCCTCCCATTCTAGAACTCAAAGGCAATTCACCACAATTTTTCTATTAATGGAGATTAATACTGTATTATTTGGTAACATAGTCTGTCCAGTATCTAGATTGTAGTGAAGTATGCATTCATAAATCAATTTTGGAGCTTGGATTGCCACTGAGAAAATAGCTACCTCTACTTGTCCACTTCCTTAGAGCTTCTAAGTTATGGGATGAATTGGCTCTGACTTTAGCCTCTTTTGGTAATCTTGCATATCATAAAAATGTTGTTAAGTATATGTGAAATTTTGCGATGTGGACTTAAGTCCATTTAGCCCATGAAACCCCAAAAATCTGGTTTCCATTCTATCTAAGAATGAAGTAAACTAAAATTTCAAATGTAGATGAAGAATAGGATATTGCATTCACAAATACATACTATTTGAAAATGTTGTGTAATTTAAAAGAATAACAATTCTAGAAAAAGTGGTAGTTTGAATAGCTATTATGTTTCCATCTACATAGGAGTCTCAATTCATCCATTGATCTTAAGGATTCACACCACACAAATGAATTAAAGGATAAATCTATTGAAATAGTAAATGTGGGAGCTCTAATGGATATTTTGGTTTCTTTTCACTGTTTTTGTTGGCCCTATAGTAACTTTCCTTTCTTTCATACTTACTTTTTTGTTTCTCATTAAGTTTCAAAGAATTATGAATAGCGTACACTATAAGGAAATATTTTCCTAATTGGATTCTGCCCAGTATAACTTTCCCACAATGGTTAGACTATTTCCATTATCATCTTAGAAGTTTTGTGTGTAATTTGTGGGCTCACTCCACTTACAAAGTTGATTTTCTCTTGAAACTGAAAAATTGTCCTCATGGGTTAAAAACTCATCGAGAAGAAGATGATTCTCATTTTTGTACCTAGGCTATCCTTTAAAATTTATCCCCTGAGTTAAGATTCCCTTTGGGTTCAAAAAATCTTCAAACAATTATGAAAGTCAAAAAGAGGATCAATTCCTTGTTTCTTCCTTTAAAATTGCCTTTCGTGGAAACCAGACTTCATGAGTTGAAAACCTGCTGAAGCGAAGTCATTTTTGAATTTTCCACTTAAGATAATTCTAAGCATTGTGATGAATCCTAAATGTTTCCCAAGGTAGAATATTGTAATGAAAATAGGGATTTTCCATAAAATAGCTCATTATCTTCTTAGATAGGCCCATAAACATCATTTATTGCTCTTTGTAGAAAATCACCTTCATGGGTTGAAAACCCACTGAGGAGAAGGTGATGCTCTATTTTCCACAAGCTTCCTTTTTTCATTGAAAACATGATAAGTCACAAAAAAGCCCAGTATTTTGAATAACATTTGCATGTTGCAAGAATCCTCATCGAATTAGGTTTTAAGCTACCCATAAACTTACAACATCAAGGAAAACCACCTGGCCATGAAATGTGGGAGAAGAGAAAGATGGAAAATTTGATGGAGACTCTTTCACCTAGAGGGAATTAAAACTAGACCTATAAATACCTAGGCCTAACTAAGACAAAAAACTTTCCACTCCTACAACATGGTTATAGGGTGAAAAGTGGAGCAACAACTGGCTCTGACTAGGGACTTCGGTAAACTATACCCAATCAAGGAACTCAAAATCTCTAGTTTCACAAAAATAAAAGGTGGTAACACAACAAAACTAAAATAGGGAAAAATAGGGAAGCAAAGACAAGGAAGGAAAATGAACTAGGAAAACATCAAAAGGAACCAAACTTAACTATAATACAATATAGGGGTTACCTATTCTCAATTTGAAATTTGGTAAAGCTTTAGATCCTGATCATTATAGGTCAGAGCTAGCACTTTGTCATCTTGATAAGCTAGTTTGAAAAAATTATTCTCAAACACCTGATTAATTATGAATGTACCTTTCCACAAAGTGTCAAACTTTTTATACATACCCTTTGAAGCACTTCACTTATCCCAAAGTAACACACTGTCTCCTACCATGAATTTTTGTGGTCTTTCCTTCTTATCAAACATATTCTTTATTTGCATCTAGTGTTCTGTGATGTGATCCATGATTTCTTCTCTTTCCTCTTCGAGCTTACTCAAGTACAAAATCCTCTTTTCTAAACCATCTTTATAGATATCATCTTCAATCACTATTCTAAGTTTGCTCATAGCCAATTCTGAAAGTAATGGGAGATTAGCCCTAGTTCCATAGACTAGTTCAAAAGGAGATATGCTAATTTCCGTCTTAGGTGTTACTCTATTTTCCCATTGTGCCTCATGAATTTTCTTGTGCCAAGTCTTTTGATTATCTGACACTAATTTCTTGACAATATTTATCAAATTCTTGATACTAAACTCGGCTTGACCATTTCCTTGTGGGAAATAATTAGATGAAAGGCTGACTTTAATCCCATACTTAAAGAAAAAATCAGTAATCTCAATTGAAGAGAAATAGGTTACATTCTCAATCACTAATTTGATGGGAACACCAAACCTAACTAGTATGTTTTCCTTAATGAATTCACATACTACTTCAGAAGTAGTTTTCTTAGTTTCTTTGGCTTCTACCCACTTAGTGAAGTAATTAGTCATAGCTATCATTTACTGGTGACTAACACGAAATGTTTGATTAATTAGACCAATGAAATCAAGACCCCATTTTTGAGAAGGTCTCTCGATGATGACATGTCTTAATGGTAGAGTAGCTAATTGGGGATGCCCAATGAACATCTTACATTTTTTGAAATTTGCCACCCAAAAATAAGCATCTTTGAAAATTTTGAGCGAGTAATTACATTCTCTTAATATTGTGAAAGTTGTGAGTGAAGATGAAAAATGCCCTCCATAGGCTTCATCATGGAATGTTTTCAAAGGCTTTTCTTGCTATTGTTTGTCCACACATCTGAGGAAAGTGACATCTATGGCTTTTTTAAACAATTTACCATCTTCAATTACATACTTAGCTACTTTCAACTTAAGATCCCTCATTTGTCTTACATTTAGGCCCTCTATAAATTCTCCATATGTTAGCAGATAAGTAATATTCTCAAACCATAGATCATGAAGACCTACAGCTAAAACTATTTGCTTTTCTCCCAATTCTTCTAATTCTTTAGTGATCTTTTCTGCAATCACCTTGCACAAGGCATTACCCCTTACTAGCTTCATAGGTTTAATTTCTATATCATACTCTTGTGTCTTTTCTATCCATGTTCCTCTGACATTACACCCTACATCATGTTGTGTTAAGACACTTTTTACTGCTACATCTAGGACATAAATGACATAAGGTGAATGCAAGATGTAAAATTCAAAAAATTTAAGTTCTTTGACTATTGTAAAAGCATATTTCTCAATTTGTGAGTCCTTTAATTCATGATTTTTTATGGGTATTCTCATGAAAAATATTGGGGCTTGTATCCCTTCATTATTATCTTGCATAAGTATTGCTGATAAAGTGTGTTCAAAAGCATAACAGTAGATCATGAAGTCTAGCTTATAATTCGGGTGACATAATATTGGAGCATTAGCAATGGAAATTTTAATATTCTAAAAGGCCTATTTTCCTACCTCTTTCAATTTCAAATTTTAATTTCCTCTCATCATGTCCACAATACACTTAGTGATTTCTACAAAATCTAGTACAAACCTTTTGAGGAAATTCACCTACTTGAAGAATGATTAAACTCCTATTTTATTCGATGGTAGGCTAAATCTTCAAATGGCCTCAACTCTTTCAGAATCAATTTTGATACCCTCTTGAGAAACTATGTGACCAAGGAGCTTTCCTTCTATCATACAAAAATTCAATTTTTTTGGATTAAGTGAGATTCCATGTTCTCGACATCTTTGTAGGACTTTCTTCAAATCTTCTATAATTATCTTTCCTCTTCTTCAAAAACATTGTGAGGTCATATAGATATATAGCTATTATATATTCTTTTAGATTAGAAAACATTTTACTCCTACACATTTGAAATGTGGCACCAACGTTGATGAGCCCAAAGGTATTTTTTTTATATGCAAACATACCCCAAAGAATAGCGAATGTTGTCTTATGTTGGTCCTCCTCTTCCACTTCAATTTGATTGTAACCTAAGAACCTATCAAGCATGAACATCATTTCAGATCTAGGCACTATTTGTAGTAAGTAATCCATATTGGGGAGAGCAAAATTATCCTTCAAAGATGCTTGGTTCAAATTATGGAAATCAATGCCGATCCTTATTTCTCAATTCTTCTTTTTGACTAGTAATATATTAGCTACCCAAATGGAGTGATGGATGGGATAGATGATTTTCTCTTTCAACATTTTATCTACTCCTAGAAATATGGCATATGCTACCTTAGGATTATAATTCGTTTATTTCTGTCAAATGGACTATATCAACTTTGAGAGAAGTTTGATGTTTTACCTTCCCACCTTGATAGCTTTTCAAACCTTCGTAACTCCATGCAAAAACATCCTGATATTCTATGAAGAGTTTTTTTGCAGCTTCTTTCTTTTTAGGTGAACAACATTTCCCAATATTAATCATTTTTGGATCATAAGTATCTCCAATATTCACCCCTTCATACCCATGAGTGGTAGGTCCTTTTTTTGCCCTCTTTTTCTTTATGTAGGTATCATGTCTATTAAACATTCTTTCCAAAGATACAAAGTATGGGGGAATGATATTATCTTGCAGTTGAACTTCATCATTTTGATTTTGTTTCCTCTTGACATTAAAGTTTTCATGATTATCATCATTGAATTCATGTTTAGAACTAGATTTGTCATTTTCTAGGAATAGTTGTAAGCTCTTGTCATCTTCAAAGACTTGCCAAGATTCTATATTATCTGGAATAGAGGCTCAATATAAAATCTTGATCTAGTACTTCTTATCTTTGAACTTTGGATTAGGTAACAATAGCAAAGCAAAAAATACTTAGGAATCAACTTTAGTGTTCATCTCCCTTGGCACTGCTTCAATAGAAAAGGCATCTAGGTCTTTTATTTCATCCCAAACTCTGTTTCTATAATTCTTCAACTTGTGATTCTTGACATAGTATTTCCCTTTAATTTTTCTTATAATGAGCTTTGCATCACCTTGAGCTTTTAGGATCTTTATTCCTTTTTCTTTTATTTTCATTATCCCTAGTAATATGGCCTCATATTCTATAGTATTATTCGTATTCCCAAACTCCAATTTGAAGGCCATTGGTTCAGGTTCTCCCTTAGGGGGTGTTAACATTACACCTATGCCAGATCCTAAAGAGGAACAACTTCCATCAAATTCTAATGTCCATATGCCTATTAAATCTTTTTCCTCATTGGGAATTCCTTCACTTAGATTTTCATTTCTTTGTTCATCTAGAGCCTCTTTAGTAAATAATATGTAATTGCCACACTCCAACTCTTGATAGAGGATCTAAGCTTTAGGATCATCTGATCTTAAGATAGTAAATTTTTTCTTTTCTTTAGGTTCTAATTTGACTTTCTTATTCCCTATAGGTATGACTACTTGAGAGCAGTCTAGTTTTATTTCTCCTCCTAATTCTGGGCAAAAAATCCTGCTTAAGAGAAGTCCATAGCTTGCTAGAATATCTACCACTAGGATGGTCAATAAGAGTTTCTTTTCTAGATTCAAAGCTAAGGCCACTTGAGCATCTTTAATTTGCATGAGCAAAGGAACCTATTTGGCATCCATATAATAACATCTTCGATGCACCTTAGTGAGGTTAAAACCTAGGGCTTTGGCTACAGAATAAGGCATAATGTTGTCTGACGCACCTGAATCTATTATGCAATTGCTTAGTTTTCATTTATTGATATATAGTGAACTATAGAATGGGTCATGTTTTTTTCCTAGGAGAGGTTGCTAAAATAGTACAATCCTCTTGATTAAATAGGTTAGATGTCAAGGTTTCATCTCCTTCTTCAACAATCACATTGTGATTTAAATATAAAGTATTCCCTTTACAATGATCTACCAATCTTTTCAACTCAGAGGGGTGAGACTTCATATAATCTATAGGGAAAATTTGGATTTTGTATTCTTCATAGAATTGAATGAAATCAAAAGGAATTTTTCCCTTAACCATTTGAGAATTTGATGCTCCTTGATCAACATGAATATTATTTGCTGAGGGACTAGGATCATTCCTATAAGGATGACTGGAGGATTTGTTTTTTAGCCTTTGACCTCGAGTAAGCACTATATATGACGTTCCATCAATGGTCAGATAAAATTTTCCCTTTGGTTTGTAATTTGACTCATATTCTAAAAATAAATTTCCAAAATTGCCATTTGAGTATGAATTTGACTCTTAACAAGGAGTTGCAGTGTTCAACTCATTGGTGGATAATAACTACATCATACAAGAAAGTTTCCAAATAGCTCTCACGATCATGATCTGTTGTCAAATGGAAGACACACATATTTCCTTTCTTTGGTGCTACTTCAATTAGCAACCTGGATTGTGAGCCTGTGAGTTGCAAAAATCTTCCATCATTGTTCCTTCCTGGAAAATTTTGATAATTCTACCAGTAGGAATTATTGAATTTGGTTAATTGCCTTTTTATTGCTACCAACTCATTTGATAGTTTGTAAATCATTGCATTAGATGATGTGGCATTATTGGAACTTCCTTTAGTTTTAAGTTCTCACTTCCATTTTCCCACAGAAATCAAGTCATCTTCAAAGTCAATTGCCTTCTTTTGTACACCTGCTAAATCCATGGGATGTGCCTTTCTCAAGTCATAATTGATATCTAGGGGCATCACACTTATGAATATGTCAATTGTACGTTGCTTTTTAATAGATGTCAATTGTGTCAACAAAACATGTTCATCTTCGATAGTCTTAAATCTTGTCTCAAAGGACATTCTTGTTATATCCCAATCAATGATCGAACCATCATCGCCATGATAGAACTAGTCTATTGCATTTTCTTTCAAGGTCTCCATAAATAATCTAATGAAAATGTCCTCATCTACAACTCGTATGATGTGAGTAGCTGCAAGGAAGGCTTTAATTTGTTCATCTGTGGTAACCTTCCCATCACTTGAAAATTTAGGGAAATTCTTCCTTGAACGAGTCAGGAGTGGATGATAACTTGTTAATGCTAATGGTCCTATTATTGTAGCCCATGGAGTAGCCATAATTGTTCTGGCAAGGTATGGTAGAAAATTGACAACTGGGGGAGCAGTGATTTTGTGTAGGTTCAATACCTTGTAGGTAGTATGTGAAGCACTTTGATCCCTAACAAAGGAAGGTGGCCTACTTCAGCTTTTCTTTTCACCTTTCCATTTCAGAATATCTAGGATGGGAAAACCAAGCTCTGTAAGTTTATCAAAAATAGGGTCTTCCCCAACCTATTCCTTGGTACTTCTAAGGAACCTTGTTTGTTCCAGGGTGCTAGGCTAGTTTTTTATTTGAGCTTCTCATCTCAATTGTCTTTCTGTCCTTCGAATGTCCCTCCTTTGAACATCTCTTTTCTAAAGCTTCAAATCTTCCTTCTTCATCTTCCAATAGTTGGCTAGCATTTTTGTAATGTTTAGCATTCCTCCTATATCTCCAAACAAATGTATTAGGGGATGAAATTATGTCTTCTTGGTTGCGTTGGAAATCAAGGTTAGGTTGGAGCACTAGAAAAATGTTCTCATGAGGTAGTACCATTTTTTCTCATGATATAGGCTTATTAGTCAAGTGACTATTTGTATTCCCCAGTGGGGTCGCCAAAAATTTGTTTTTAAATATATTTGTTCTTCTTTGATTATGACTCTTGAATGCCCAAATTATGAACAATATCTCATTACAAATAGTTGAAAGGCCACTTATGGATAGACTAGCTTTTCTCTAAATTGGTAGGTACAACTCCCTATGGTAGATTTGCAATGAATTATGTTTTGTTTCTAAAACTCATATGGGGTGTGTTCTTGACCTAAGAATAGAAGAGGTATAACTAAGCCAGACCTAAATAGGATCTAACCTAGGCAGAAAAAGGTTTTTGAGGTATGGATTAAGTCCATGAACCCACAAATCTTATGAACTCACAAAGCTTAATGACTTGAAATAGCATAACAACTAATACTAAATTGAATTAACTAGAATTTGAACTACAAAGAAGGAGAAGTTAACTAAAAGGGAAAAATGTTTAAGAGATTCCTCTTTGAACATGCAATGAAACTACTTATCAAATCCATTCGTTGCCTTGAAACAGGGGAATGGAACTCCATTCTTTCCTTGCTTCAATCCAAATAAAAGAGAAAACATATAACTAACAACTAACTAAAATAGAACAAATAATAGTTGATACAAAATTTTGTTCAATTGACTCTACAACATCGAGTACTTCACACCAAAAATTTTCCAATTTTTTATTAATCTTTCAATTTCATACACATAGGATTATGATATGACCATTACAATAGAAGTTCAATTGGTTACTGGCAAAATTGGGCTATGATGAGGTGAGAGAACTAGGGTGACATGAGGAGAGGGGATTGGTGTAACATGAGGAGATGGAATTAAGGTAACAACACTATCCTTTGGCTCATTTGTCTTCTTCTCTTCAACACCAGCTAGGATTCTAATATTTAGGAGGGAGCCATCATGACAGGCCTTAGCTATGGGGATGCTCTTTTCTAGAGGTTGGTCACCTCCGCTCGAAGGTTGAGCTAGTCCTTGAGTGGTAGCTAGTGTTACACCTGGTGTAGCACTCTAGGAGGAATAGGATGTTGTAGCTATTGGAGAAGCTTGAGTGGTTGTGCCTTTACCTCAACTTATTTTGGCTGTCCATTCAACGCATTTCCCAGTCTATTCAATGATTTAGGCCATCCTAATGTAAAAATCTTCCTCAGCAGCTTCATAAGGCTCTAAATTAATAGGAGTGTTTCTTAAATTAGTCAAATATATATTACTATACATATATTGCCCATCATCCTCCAATCCTTCAACATTAAGATTTATATCATATGTCTTTATTTTCTCCACTATGAGCCTAGTGAAAGCACGATCTTGACTTTCAAATTCATCCTTACAATCTACCCAATAATCTTCAACTGTGATAATGTGTTTGATCACATTCCCAATCTACAACACATCCCTAGCATAGCCATTTGGATCAAACATAGGTCTCAAGACCTCATAGATCTCCAATTTTTATTTCATCTCAAACACTTTGAGCATATTCTTTGCATTGGATCCGGACTCACAACTTAAAGCTCCTACTTTTATAGGGAACTCATATCCCTTCTTCAAGCTTCTGCTTAGCATATTCACCTGGACCACCTGCATCATGATCTCTATCAGCATGATCCCTAGTCAGCTTCAAGGGGAATCCATCAAAAGTTGCAAGACCCAAATATGATAAAGATGTGAACAAGATAAAATAGCTTCCTAACTAACTAATAGCCACCATTGCCTCTAGATTGAATCTCCTTTCTAGGCATCCTTGTAGTTCCCTACAAATTCTCATTGTGAATGTGTAATTAATTTTGAGATACTCCGCATAACTATTCTATAATTGCAAACATGGATAGAACTCATAACATTTCACATCATCAGGAAATTTTTCTATTCTTGGGAGGCCTATCTATAACTGTAGTGATTCTAGCATATTAATAAGAAAGGAAGACATATAGAAAGTAGTTTAAAAGTTCATGGCACTGAGAGCCCTGGAAAGATTTTCACTTACCTCATGGCCCAATCAATATATTGTGTATCTAAACAAATAACTTGTATCAAAAGGAAATACTATTCAATGAAATTTAAATTTTCTACCTCACCTTTTAGTTTTTGCAGGAGAACCAAAATGTCTAAAATCTCAGGTTTGATATTAGTGTCAAATAGAGTTTTGGGAACCTTACTCTTGGTGCTCGGCAGCTTTTGAATCCAAGATTCCATAATTTCCTTCCTCCACACCAACTTCTTCACGAAGAACTCAAAGACTGCTCGTCCTACTATTAAGTCCAAAAACTCCTCCCATTCTGGAACTCAAAGGCAATTCACCATAATTTATCTATCAATGGAGATTAATACCATATGATCAGGTACCACAATCTGTCTGGTATTCAGATTGTAGTGATTTATGCATTCATAAATCAATTATGGAGCTTGGATTACCACTGGGAAACTAGCTACCTCTACTAGTCCACTTCCTCAGAGCTTCTCATTTATGGGATGAATTGGCTTCAACTTTAGCATCTTTCGGAAATCTTGCATATCATAAAAACAGAGTGAAGTATATGTGAAATTCTGCAATGTGGACTTGATTACATTTAGCCCATCAAACCCCGCAAATTTGGTTGCCATTCTATCTAAGAATGAAGTGAATTGAAATTTTGAATGTAGATAAAGAACATGAAATTGAATTCACAAATATAGATTATTTGAAAATGTTGTGCAATTTAACAAAATAACAATTCAAGAAAAAGGGGTAGTTTGAATAACTATTATGTTTCCATCTATATAGGAGTCTCAATTCATCCATTGATCTTCAGGATTCACACCATACAAATGAATTAAAGGATAAATCTATTGAAATAGTAAATGTGGCAGCTCTAACAAATATTTCAGTGTCATTTCACTATTTCTGTTGGCCCAATAGTAACTTTTCTTTCTTTCATAGTTACTTTTTCATTTCTTATTAAGTTTCAAAGAATTATGAACAGAGTACCCTGTCGAGAAATATCTGCCTAATTGGATTCTGCTCAATACACCTTTCCTACAATGGTTAGATTTTTTCCATTATTATTTTAAGACATTTTGTGTGTAATTTTTTGGCCCACTCTGCTTACAAAGTTACTTTTCTCTTGAATAAATAAAATTGTCCTCATGGGTTGAAAACCCACTGAGGAGAAGACAATTCTCATTTTTCTGCCCAAGCTTTCCTTTAAACTTTATCCCTTGAGTTAATATTCCATTTGGGTTTAAAAAATCTTGAGATGAGTGCAAAAGTCAAAAAGGGGCCCACTTCCTTGTTTCTTCCTTTACAATTGCCTTTGGTGAAAAACTAACTTCAAGGGTTGAAAACCTTCCAACGAGAAGTCATTTTTGAATTCTTCACATAAGATAATTCTGAGCATTGTGATGAATCCTAAATGTTTCCCAAGGTAGAATATTGTAATGAAAATAGGGATTTTCCATAAAATAGCTCATTATCTACTTATATAGGCCCATAAACATCATTTATTGCTCTTCAAGAAAAATTGCCTTCATAGATTGAAAACTTGCCGAGGAGAAGGCTATGCTCAATTTTTTGCAAGCTTCCTTTTTTCATTGGAAACATGATAAGCCACAAACAAGCCCAGCTTATTGAATGACCTTTGCATGTTGCAAGAATCCCCATCAAATTAGGTACTAAGCTACTCATAAACTTACAACATCAAGGAAAAGCACCCACCCATGAAATGTGGGAGAAGGGAAAGATGGAAAATTCAATGGAGACTCTTTTCACCTAGAGGGAATTAAAACTAGACCCAGACATACCTAGGCTTAACTAAGACACAAAACTTTCCACTCCTGCAACATGGTTATAGGGTGAAAAGTGGGGCAACACATTTATGTTAGTGTCTTTCCATTTTCCATACAATGGTCACCATAAATCTTTTACAAGTAGATTTTGATTTGCATCTTCCATGACTTATAGTTATGACTTTTAATTTTTTTGATATTTCCTTACACTAACATTGCTCACACTAAATGATAATTTTTTCTTGGTGAACACAAATAATGCAAATACCAACTATTAAAGCATTATAGAAAAAAAATTTCAAAAGGAATTAAAAATAGGAATAAAGATTTTTAACATAGGACCCAAGACAATAGTTTTACAAAGGTTCACCACAAGGGTCAGTGCAAGAAGTTGGGTTTCACTTTTGGCCAAAAAGTGGAAGTGTTTTTCCTATTTTTGAAATTTTTTGTAGATTGATGTCAAAATTTGAGGTATTCAGGGATTGACTATTAAAAAACTCTAGAAATAAAATTTTTAGTGTTCGGAATCTAGTTTTTGAATATGTAATTTATTTGTGCACCCATATGATAGATTATTTTTTTGGTATGGATCTTTAAAAACCACTTTTTCAAAATGGCTATTTCAGGACCATACCATGCTCGTGTACGGACACCATAATTTAAAACAAATAAATGAATTTTTGCAAATCCTTTTAAAGGGAGTTACATAATACACCTAAGATTGATGACAATATTTTTTCTTAACTTTTTATTGAATAACTTTTTTATTATTAATTATTAATTGGCTATAAAGGTAAATTTTAAAACCTCTCGTGTACGGACCACATAATTTGATCAAAATCTCACTTTTTTCAATTTTTTTTTTGGAACATTAAAAGAATTGTATGTAGATTGATGACATATAAATTAATTTAAGAAAAATTATAAAATAAAAATATTATTATAATTTTAGTGAATGTCACTTTTTGAAATTTAGGAGATAGTTTTGATTAATAAATAATAGAAAAATACAACATAAACTAATAACACTATAAAATTTACATTTTTGAAATTAGAACAACAAGACCTATAATGGGTTTTTGTCTCGTCAAAAAATTCAATAGGAATGACTATAAAAAAATTATGACAATATCAAAAATTGTCGATTAAATGCCTCAGAAAAAAAAGGAGTACAAAGGCATGGCTTGGTGGGACCAAGCCTATGCCATGCCTTTCCCCAAGGCAAAACCCCATGTAAAAGTTGGGAGCGATGCCAAATTCTCGCTCATGTCTCAGGAATCGGGCACCTGATTTATAATTCAAAAATCGGGTGCCCGATTTCTTTAAACCGTTATATTGACTTTTTTAAAATTGGGCACCCGATTTGTAAACAGGTACCCAAGTTTTAAAAAATTGGGTGCTCAATTTTTAAAAAATCAGGTACCCATTTCTGATGTAGTTGTTGGGTCCCAAAAGCTACCCCACCGACCCAATTTCAATGATTGAAATGATTGAACAATAGTTTCGATCTGCAACACCAAATTTCGTCATGCTTATTCTATTTTCTTGTCCTCTTATACAATTTGCAGGCTACTGATTCAAATTCAAAACTGGTGCAAACATTGGATCAAAACAATGAAGAAAGAAGAAATCAAGAGTTCAGACATATGAGGAGATTGCAGCAAATAAAGAGAATGAAGCACAACGTCAACGAGAGAGAAGACATAGAATTAGAGACTTGAACATGTTTCAAAGGAGAAAGACATTGAAGATATGACGATGGATGAAGAAGTCAAAGAAGAGAACCCAATACAAGAAAATTCAAGTTCACATTCTGATTATGTGTTCAACACAGGTGTGTCTCCAAACCCTCGAATTTTCTCTCGTGATGAAATTGGTGATTTTTTAGAAGCAGGTTACGATTTAAACAATTTAAATTTTCTTCATGAGAAGCAATTTTCAAACGATCATGCACAAAACACTCCAATTGAAATGCCTATCCCAAAAGAAATGCCAAGAAAATTTGAAAATGATATTCAAATCCCAAATAACAGTGAAAATAGTAAAGTGTCTAAAAATAAAAATTGCATGAATGTAGACATAGAAACACCAACTACTAAAAAAACATGTCAGGATGATAGTAAAGTGTCTGAACATAATTTATATAGTCCTAATGATGTGTTAGATAATCTTGAGGGATTGGTTTCATGGAGACAAATTAGGACACATGCTAATAGATTGTATGGGCATTTTTTTTATAATAAGAAATTTGGGTTTCAATGTCAGCTAATGTTGCAACTAATGAAAATTTCTAAAATGTGAAAATTAATGAGAAGGTTGGGAATGTATGCAAAACCCAAGAATAAAAATGAGCCTTTAAAACAAGTTGTATCCATTGTTGCTAGTGCCTTTGCTGTTATCAGAAAGAGACGTCGGTCTAAAGATAAGAATGCAGCATGACGAGCAATAAAAACAACTTTAGTTAACAAATCAACATCTGACAAAAGATTGATTACCAAGATAAGTGGATATCTTAATGTGAATCGTAAGACTTTAGAAAGAGCTATAAAGAGAAGGGTTAACTTTGAATGTGATATAGCAAATATTTTATGGACTTTTAGTGGTAGAATCCCAAGATGTGATATGAAACTTACTAGTGAAATCAAAAGTTTGATTGAAACTTTTTGGCATGATAATAAAAGAGAATCACCTAATTCAAGAGATATTCTTAAATTGAGAATTGGGTCAAAAATACGTGATCCACATCCTAAACACCTTTTGGACATGACTCAAACTGAATTTTTAAAAAAAAATTTAGACGGTAAGGTATTAAATATTACCATTAGTCAAAGATCTTTTGAAAAGTGTAAACCATGGTATGTAAGGATTAACAAGGAAAGAATCACATGTTGTTGTAAAACTCATATTCAATTTCGTTACCATTATGATCTATTTCAATCTATACGTGGTACCATGCATAGTAAAGAAATATTGCAAGAATGTGGTATAAAAATACCACCTCAAACTATAAGAGATTTCATATCAGGTTTGTTTTGTAAGCCACCTAATGATCAATACTTTCTTTTCAATACATGTCTTTCTAGTACATGTGATATGTTCGGCAATCTTTCTTTGTTAGATGAATGTTTGCATGAAAATGCTTTGACTACTTTTGGACAACAATTAGTTGAGGTAAAAAGATTCAAAACTATTGAATATCCATTGAAGGATGGGAATTTTGGAAGAAGGTGTGATCTAGTTATAGATAAAGTTAGTTGTCATGCATTTATGGATGAGTTTAAGAGTGTGATCATACCAAAATATGTTAAACACTCTCAATATTCTAGATGGCTTGATGGACAATTTCGCATATGTAAGAATACATTTCCAATTGGTACTATACTTTCAGTTGTTGAATTTGTAGAGAACTACATGCTTGCACCTCAAGAAGAGGTACAACCACAATATTACAATTCAGTGCAAGTAACAATTTATGTTCATATAGTTTATAGGCATGCACCTGATAATACAGAGGAGGATCAAAAAATATTGAGAGAGTACCATTTTTATTTAAGTGATAATAAACTCCATTCATCTGAGTTTTTCCAATATTGTTTCAAGGTCTTTTATGATAATTTAAAAGAGAGACAAATTCAAATTACACAACATTGGATATGGTCAAATAATTGTACAGGACAATTCAAGAAATCTAGAATGTTCTATTGGTTGAGTAGGACACATAAGAAAACTAGCATCCAACATGTGTGGAGTTCTTTTGAGGCTGGACATGGTAAAGGAGAACATGACAGTGTTGGTGTATGTGTGAAGAGAGCCCTTAGTAAAGAGCAATTAAAATTTGAGGAAAGAGCTAAATTCAAAAATGCACATGAGATTATCGAATGGTGTCACAAATATTTATACACGGGATCAAGTCAAAACTCTACAATCAAATGTTTCTTCTACCTAGTTGAAGAAAATAATATCCCTTCAAGATATGATTGTGATACAATTAGTGGTTCAGCTAAATGGCATTCATTTAGGAGTTCAGATTCTAACACTTGGACTATATGGATTAGGGAGCTTGCTTGTTTTTGTCAATTTTGTCTTGCAGGTGAATGGGAAGAATGTGAGAATACAGAATGGGTTGAAGATTGGCAACAATATCATTAGCACCTACTGACACGCATTTTGAACATGATATAGTAAATGAAGGCTAGAATGTTACTTTTGCATTAGAAGACTATGATCGTATTTCAAACCTCATAGAACCTAGTATGCACAATTTAATTAGATTTTTTTGTGATCTCATGCTTCAATTTATATAATTTGCATATGTACACGAGCGATTAAAGTGTTTCTATACTTTATCTTATCTTGTAGGACATGTTTATGCTATTATTGCACCTAGTGATAATGATGAATAGATAGAGTATTGGCTAGCTAGATGTGCGGAACCTAAGAAAAAAATGACATGTCATCAAGTAGACGATGATGGTTTTGAGTATCCAATCGGGTCTATTGTTGTAGCTAGCACCTGGCTATGTAGATACCTAACAAGAAGAAATGGTTTGCCAACATTTGAAGACTACCAAATTGAAAAGAAGATTTTACACTATTCTCATTTGGTTGTGGCAACAAATATCAAATTAGAAAGGTACAAAGGGAGACCTGGTAATAAGGTATTATGGACAATTTCAATGGACGAGCACAAGACAATCATAGATGCATTGCAAAAGAGAGAGGATGCAGATGGTACAATGGGATGACTACATTTAAATCAAACACATGTAAGTTTTTTCATTATTGTATTATTTTTATATATATGTACCTATATAATTTAATTACATGTATGTTTGTCTTGTTAATACCAATTTAGAGAGCTTATGTACCTCTTATTCAGGTCTCAATTACAATTTATGCAAATTTAATTGTTAAAGTGGATCGAACATCAACATCTTGTGCAATTTCACATAGTAAGTACATACAAATTACACATATATATTTACATAGTTCAGATACCTTGAATATTAATTTATGTTTCTATTAACATGTGTGTTTTAGTTTTGCATTTTTATTTTACAGGACCTCATTTGAAGAGATGCATTCAACCAATTTTATGTTTCAAATGAGTTCAGTGAACTATAAATATATCATTGACATTGTCTTACATATATTGTGAAATATGTTGTACAAACTAATTCAAAAATGAGATTTTACTTCTATTTGAAAGTCAAAGGTATGTGCACTTGATAGATTATTATAAACTAATTGTCAATTTATGTAATGACCTCCTATTTTGTTCTATTACTTTTACATTCAAGCATGTTTAAATTAATGTTTGTTTGAAGTTTCAAATTAAGTTATTGATTGTAATATTAAAAACAAGTGACTTGCACATGATAATTAAAAGATCATTACTCATTGTATTCATTGTATTTATTATATCTTTCATTACCAAACAACACATTAAGATCACTTACATGATGTACATTGTTAGGTATGTTATCCATACATGTGTGTCTTAAGGGGACATGGGAGTCCTAATATCATAGGTATTCATATGTTTACTACCACATAATAGGTCTTATAAGGTGATAATGAGTCTTACATTACCAAACAACACATTAAAATCACTTATGATACATTTTTAGGTACGTTATCAATACATTTTTTAATCGAGTAGGTCAATTTTTTTTTGTATGAATTATCTCAATGCATAAATTTGATGTGATATTTATCCAATAATGCTCTATAGATAGTTAAAATTATTGTTCATCTTTCATATATACTTACAAAATGTGTCATATGTTCATGAATAAAATATGTCAGAATAAAGAAAATGGTTTGAATATACTCAAAACATGGTGAAACATAGTAATATATGTACTACATACACAAGCATGATAAGAAATTGTAAAAAAATAGTACATGGTCTAACATACATCATAACATGATCTATGAAGTGAAAAAATACATGGTCTAACATACAATTTTAACTATCCTAACACAAAGTGTACATACATCATAAATAATATATATATACATCATAAAAACACAATCTATAGGTGCCAAAAAGACCTAATCTATCTGATCAAATCTCCTCTTTGCTCCACATGAAGAGAACTCAGATGGATCATCATGTGTAATATGAGTCATCTCGTCATGTCAGACACCCTGTGAGGTAGATGTATCACCCTGTGTAATAGGAGGCACGTCTCATCATGTACTTGCTTAATTGAAATGGGTCTCAAAATCTAGCTTGCAAATAAATTAAATATTCACTACATAATAAAATAAATTATACCACATGAGATGGGTGTCCCTCAGTAACGGGAGGAGGCGCACTATCAAAACTACCAAATGCAGCTGTGGTGAGGTCCTGTAATTTACAATACATACATTTTTTAAATTTAATTTTAGAGCATAATGAACTATACATTATGTACATAAATCATAATATTGACCTCAAATGATGATTTAGGTACCTCCATCTGGCTAAGTCCTTTGCTCTCAGCAACACTTGTGGTGACGTACTCCTAAAATTATGGATACATAAATGTTTAGTCAAAACTAAATATACATGAATATAATTACAAAGTACATAATTTGTACACTACATTCTTTATACACTATAAATTAAACATGTATATATAATGTATATATCATACCTAAGTGGTAGCCAATGTCACCGATGTGTCTACAGGTATGCTAGCACGATAATCATAAGATGGAGTCAAAAATAGACTATACTGAGGCCTGTATGGATGAGTATGATATCCATGCTCCTATTCGTAAAATCAAAACACGTAAAATATATATACATGTGAGTCAAAATTGTTCAGATTACATGTTAATAATAATATACATACATAAAAATAATACAAATTATTTGTCTTTAGTCAAAAGTTCATACCGCATGTATTTGAGGCTGTGCCTCAGTGGTAACTAGAGTAGGACTTGTACTAACATTAGTATGTGTAGATGCAGACAATCCCTACAAAATCAAATAAAAAGAACATATGAGCACATGTTATTGAATTTGAATTTGAATGTACATTTTTACAGTGTAATTCAAAGTTCATACCATAGAAGGGACGCCAACATCTGTAGCTCTCGAAAAAATACTATACTGCCTCCTAGGAGGAATAGTGTCATCCATCCTCTATTATTTGAAAAGTACAAATTAATATAGTTAATACAATTACACATATATGTAGAAAGTAAATAATTGTGTGCACTTTATATTTATATTGAAATTAAAATTTTACCTGGTTCTCTTGACTCTCTCTAGGCTCTCCTTACTGCATGAGGTCAACAAATGATGACATGTCTATCTCATCACTACTATCACCACGGGAAGCATATACATCATCATCAAAATCTGCACCCTCAGCATAATGGTCATCGTGTGCTACACCAGGATCGCTCTAGGGGCCTATGCATATGCCTCCACAACTATTACAAACATGTCCAAGTGGAGGAGCATGTACTGCCTACGTCTACTGCTGTACTAAATTGCCCGAAAGGGCACTCAAATGGGTAAAAGAAGATGAAATTGCATGATGATGGTGAGGAGCAGGCACAACAAGAATAGGAAGAGGTACAAGGGGCTCAGATCACCTGCAGTTTCTCATTCTATCACTCAGCTTTGCCCCAGGCCTCTCCTGAGGCATCCCTCTACCAATCCCCTGAAATGCTTTCATATCAAAATAGTTGGGTTTCAAACCCAACTCAAACTCAGCCCATAAATTCCTAAGGAAGTACATGGGCACCTAATGATTAGCGTGTGGTGGATGGTAAAATACTATCCACCACCACTCCCAAAAATGTGCTGCTATGCGCGGATGTTTACACCACCTAATGGAAATGCAAGGCTTCTTCTCACTAATTGGTTCACCTGTCTTAGGGTTTACAAAATAATGTTGAAAATTTCCTTTACCTATATGTGGGTTATAAACCTCTCTATATGATAAGCCATCAGAGTAGAAGGCACACATGCTTTCCCTCCATGATCTAAATGAATTGATATCTAAATCAAAATGATGAAAGGAGTTAACCATGCCTTGCATGCTATCTGCAAGACGTAGTAGGTGAGAGGTGGTGCCTCTCACACCAGATAGCCTCTATATCACTCATGAGGTCATTGAGGTTACACCTCATGGTCTCGCAGAGCTCATCCATGGTGGGTGGTGGAGGTGGAGGTGGAGGTGGAGGTGGAGATGGAGGTGGTAGAGGTGGGGGTATGGGAGGGGGAGGGGGTGGTGGTGGGTCCATCAAATATAATCTGCATATATATTTAAACAACATAAAACATAAAACACATCAAAAATAAAACACAACATAATACATGTATGACAAAATTACTATTTAATAAAATTTAAATCCAAAATTTATCAACTAGATCTATATAAATGCGCATGCATCTTTATTAAAATTATATCAATTAAATTATAAATAAAGTTAAACACTTAAGTCAAATTAAACATTAAATACTAAATTTTTAAGTATGAACTCATTATGGATTATACATGTTCATGTCACAAGATGAAACAAAGTTAAGATTATGATAAGGTTATGGTTTACAATTTTGTTATGTTAACAGTTTTCATGATGGCTAAGCTTAAGATTATTATAATGATTGTGATCCTTTAATGTTAGGGAACTTACCTAGGATTATGGTTTTAGTTACAATTATATTTACCTGTATCGGATATTTATTATGGTCCTAAGACAAGAGTTAAGGTTACAATTATCTAATGAAAGCTTAGAGATAGAATTATGAATTGATTAAAAAATATTTATGATTGTAGTTTGAATCCTAACTATTATCCACTTTTTAACATAAGTAGTTTTCTATCAACAATGACACATCCAACATGAAAAAACATTAAATACCAAGGACAAAGGCAAAGAAAATTATGCTATATATATAGAAAGGATAGAACAAACTTCACAATTCTTCAAAGAATCTAAAATCTATCACATGACATTATTGTTGTAAAGTAGGTCATATGAAATTCTACAAAAAGCAATTGGCTGATCAAAAATTGTTCTTGAAAAGGTGTCAAAAATGCTCAAGTACAAATCTCAACACTTAAAATAGGCATCCCCATTAACTAAGTCAGCTAGGGATGAGGGGAATTTTGGGGCTTTTGGGAATGAGGGGACAATTCTACTATATAGAAAGGATACAAAAAAATTCATGATTCTTCAAAGAATCAAAATCTAAAACTTAACTCATGAATTATTGTTGTAAACCTGGTCATATGAAGTTCTACAAAAAGTAGTTGGCTAATAAAAAAATTCTCTAGAAAGGTGTTGAAAACACTCATGTCATAGAGCACATGCTAAGAATTTCTCCATTGTTGATCAGATGATAGAATTATCAACAAAAATTTAGATTACATTGCACACAAACAAGATGTTACAAGAAAACTAGGACAAGACAATGGCACTAATTCTAAAGGTATGTTTTGACTTCTTGTCACATTTTGGAATAACCGTGTAAAATTCACCTTTGGCATTTACATTAGAAAGGGGGAAAAGATGTAAAGGTGAAAATATAAGAAGTTGCATATAATGTGTAAAGTATATTGAGTATATATGTATGGGGAAGCACCATCATATTATGTACATATATAGGTATTGAGATAAACATCTCTTACAAAAGCAATTTCAGAAGATCTCAAAAATAGAGTATGGCACCAAGCTGAAAACCTTCTTGCAAACTATAAGTGTAGATCATGTCAGGTAATGAACTAATTTACATGTGAACCCTATCCCTAACCATGTATAATAATCCTAATTCTAATCATAATCCATAATTCATTACCTTATGAAGCTTTGGCTATCCATTTTATTGCCAAAGTAATCCCTTGGCTATCCATGAAATTGTCCTAATAGATTTATATGGAAGACCAAATTGATTTAAATAAAATGAGCAGGAAGAAGACAAACTTACACCCAATATTCAAGGAGAGAATATTTTAACATACTTGAATTCTACCAACCAAAGCGAGATAATTAGAGTTCCAGTTGTTGAGTTTTCCAAAGATTTTCTTGTTGATATAAACACACATTTAATTTATATGTTAGGGTTTACCACAGATGGAATCCCTAGGTACCTAACCACTTAATTATGAAATCTCCATCCGATATCATATTTACTACACAAGCTAGGGGACTCAATATTTAGCCCCAATAAGATAGATGTAGAGACATAAATCTTACTACCAGATACAAAGAAAAGAGGTCCAATTTGATCATTAAATGACTCGTGCTGCACTCTTCTAGCTTAAAAAGAATACAAATATATTATCAACAAACTATGTACATTAGATACTTATTAATTATTCGGAGAGTAGATCCTCTAAATTTTAGAGACAACTGGTTATCTCTAAGGAGATAATGTAATGAGTCAATGTTCAACAATAAAAAATAAAGAGGATGCAAGAGGACACCCTTTCATAATTGATCTAGAGAGTCATAAAAATTATGATCTAACCCCATTAATTTCTTTACTAAAACCTTGACACCAATCATAAGATAGGACACCATTTGAAATTTAATATTGGATGGAGGGCTTGCAAGATCATCATAGTGAAAGTCCATTCCACCCTTTTGTAGACATTTTCATAATCAATTACTTGAGCATGCCTACACTCTATCCTAGAAATGTTTCTCAATCCAAAGTCTTCCAATAGGTTATCAAGTTCTCCAATATGCATAAATATACTTAACAAAACACTTTTGTGTAGGGTTAATGATCTTGGGTAGGATATCTTCTAGTTTAGAGGCTAAGACCTTGGCAATAATTATTTTGTATGATACACATTTAGGAGTGTCCTGTCTCTAATTTTTAATGAGATTCTTATCTCCCCTTGGTGATCAATTGATTACTTTGCCTAGGGATTTTATGAGCCCTCTGGTGATCACTTGATCAATTTTATGAGCCCTCCATTGATTACTTGACGTAGGGATTTCTCATTGCTAATTTTTTGGATGGAGGAGTTGATTTATGATAGAAATGGGTTTATCACTTTGAATAATGCATCTTCATTCTAGGAATGATGGTTCTCATTTTATTCCTATCTTCTAAATCATTTTAAACTATCATCGTCTTCTAACCAAAAAAATTGATAGTAAAATTAGGAAAAATATCTTACTATATATATCACTAGGGGGTGGGTATTTCTTTTTATAGAATAAGGTAATATTTTGTTATGTGGCCTTCCATTCTGCAAAAGTAATAAACATTTAGGCTACCCATCTAAGGGTCTAGTCCGGGCTCGTACTAGCACTGATGTGGATACCTCCACCTCTTGATGGTCAGGAAGGGTTACTTAATTAGATGCCTGATTCGTTCAAGTCTCTTCTAATTTTTTTATGATGTATCATTTTGAGACCTTGATATCAATGTTTAATTAGTTTTAGGATTAGGATTCAATTTGGTTTGTACTGTTTGATTAGGTTTACATGCTTAGGTTTCAATTAGGACAAGAGTTAATAAATTGAATTAAGTTTTAAAGTGCTAAATTTGGTTTTAGATATAGAATTATAGTTAGAGCTTTTAGATTAAAAACCAACATTAATTCAAAAAAGTTAGTTTTGAATTTTGTTTTAAAGTGTTCAATATATTATTGATTTCTAGTTTAGGGTGATTTGGTTTAGTCTTAAGGTCAACGTTTGACTTGGTTCAATCTTCTAGCGTAATGGTTCAATTTGGTTAATGGTTGGGGAAAGGATTTTAAAGGTTAAATTCAAGGTTTCTACTCTTAAGTTGGGATATATAATTAGGTTTATGATCATGGTCTAATTCAATATGGTTTATAAGTATAATATTAATTAGTTAAGGGCCAGGGTTACCTTTCAATCTTAGGGTTTGACATTTATAAAATTAGTACTCAAGGTAAGATAGGAAAGTTATTTAATTATTTATATATTACCTGGTGTAGGTTTTAGCAAATTAAGATTACTTAGGTTAAGATGATAGTAAGGGTTATGATTAGAGTTAAATTCAATACAAATTGACATTATAGAACTAATCCTAAATGACGGCCAGCCAAGGGATCCAAAGAACTAATCAAAAGTTTTACCAAGCAAGCAATAACATACACACAATAATTTACATTTATAAAAAACATAAGATATTGCATTCCTTAATGAGCACATTTACATTTCATTTTTAAATAATTATAAACTATTGAAAGTAAAATAAATAACGTGTCCACATGAAAGTTCATATTAACTACTTTTGTTCAATCCATTTAAATAATTTATATACATTTGTTTCGAATGCCACTTGGAAAATTAATTCGGAATGCACAATCATCCACTATACATGTCACAGGGTATGAAAAGCTGAAAGAATATACATTTATAAAATAGTTTACATCATCCATTTTCGATCCATGAAACAAAGTACAATACAATTTAAGTAAAATCATTTTAAATGCTATAAGTTTTTTGTTTGGATCCCTTGGCCGGCTATTATGTGATTAAGTATTTTATAATATGTTTAGGGTTTTATTTATATGGTTAGTTCAAGATTATAGTTTAAACAATAAATTTAGGTCGAGGTTATAGTTAAAACAAGGTCGAGGTTATATGGTTTTAGGTCGAGGTTAAATAGTTAAAACAAGGTCAAGATTATATGATTTTAGGTTGAGGTTATAGTTAAAACAAGGTTGAGTTTATATGGTTTTAGGTCGAGGTTATATTTATTTGTAAAATTACATGTTTAAACAATAAATTTACATCTAATCTAATCATTCAACATTGTAATAAATACATAAATTAAATACATTTCAAAACATCTAAAATAATAATTTTTTAAATAAACATTTACTAAACTATATTTTAATTAACAAATACAAAAATTTAAACATTTAGTTCATTAACAATGTAAATTTACAATTTTACGTACATATGAAAAGTGAAAAAATAATAAATTAACATACATATTAAATTGAAAATTGAAAAAAATAAAGTAAAATAGAATAAAACATATTAAAATAACTGTGTATCAAAAACTAGCAGCAAGGGGGTAGTTGCTAGGGCTAAGAAACAAGCTCCTGTATGCGTCTCTAAGTGGGATCCCATGTTTGACATCATGAAAATGACCTCTAAAATGCCAAAAAAATGCTATATAAAAGTTTTACAAATCGGGTACCCGATTTTTAAGCAATCAAGTACCCAATTTTAAAGAAATCGAGTACCCAATTCTTAAAAAGGCAGGTGCTTGTTAGTTAAGCAGCTCGGGCACCGATCCTTTTAAATATCGGGTACCTAATTTTTAAAATTTGGGTCGGGTGCCCGAAGCGTAATTTTAGAAATGGGTACCTGATTTTTAAAAAATCAAGTACCCGTTTTTGAGAAGTACAATTTCGCGGATCTGACTTCTGCGGAATTGCGACCCAACTTCTTGCGGTCACCCACAAATGGCTTAATTAATTTTATAAGTAGGTCAATAACTGTATTAAATCATTCAATCAATTACATCCAATGTACACTTTAATCTATTTAAATTTTTAATTCTTTAAATACAAAGTTACATAGATGAAAAGAAGAGTTTCCCAACAATTGAAGAGTCACAATAAGCATGGGTTTGAAAAAAAATCTTAGTTCACTCCAATTTATATTTAAGGAACATATGGTAGCATAGACCTAAAAATTCAGGTACTTTTTTGTATCTTGTGAACTAAATAGAAAAAAAATGGTATGCAACAACACATTAGGATAATTTTGAATAAGATGAGTTGATTCATCCATTCCTTGTCAATCAAATTGTTTCAATAGAAATGTTAGGGTCTTCTAGATGCATACTAATACTTATAGAGTTTATTCAAATTTTATTTGAGAAAGAATTCAATCCAAAAATCAATAAAAATAAAGGATAATAGAAATAATATGCTACAACATATAATGGAAATTTAATTGACCCCAATACAAATACATGAAAATATTCAAAAAATTTGCAAGGATGTGATATTAGAGTTTTTAATTAGATATATATTATAGCTCAAATTAGCATTTACATTTTATAATTTTAGAATGTGCAGATCTCAATCTCAATTCATTTTCATTCCATCTAGGAGGTCATGGGAGATTCTTGTGGCAATTGGGTTTGCAACTACCAATTGCATTTATTAGAGAATTTTGAAATGCTCCTAAAGAAACTTATTTTTTGCATGTTCTATAATTATAGTCTTGCAAACTACGAAATTTTTTTGAGCTATATTCTCATATATTTGATATGTCTTATTTTGGTGTCCAAATTTTACTTACCTATCTACTTGGGTATTTCCCACTATAGTAATGATAGTTCACATTTTCAATAGCAATAGAAGAAAATAAATATTAGGAACAATTTATGAAAGTTGTGGCCTCATACTTGCCAAATTTTGTAACTTATATTTTTTGATGCTATGTTCAAATTATTCATTAATAATAAATTTCATAAATAATATCTATATAAATAAAATAAGTAAATCAAAAAATCATTTTACTAAACTATTTATGGTTATGAAACTTATATGTTATTTCAAAAAGCCTAATTAATGAATTGGATAGTCAACATGATGCATAATGCACATGTTTCCTGTCATTGGTCCCAGAAGAGTGCACCTTCTTACAATGTAAATACAAAAGACTTAACAAAAAAATATAGATATGAATACATTTAAGTTTCCCCATAATCACTGCTAACGATTGGACATTTGACTCAAGAAACATCGCAAAAGAAAAAATCATAGAATGAGAATGACTACCCTTAAAAATAACATACAAAGAGAGAAATTAACCTTGCAAAAATAAGTCAACTTTGACCATTTAATACATTTTTAAAAAATTCGTACCTATTGTAGAAAAACTAGATCTAGCTATGAAAGAAGCATAATTTTCATAAATTACAAAAATAGTATCACAAACTAGAGAAAAAAGAGAATTTAGAAAACTCCTCAAATTCCATTAAAATTGCTTATAATACACATTATTTATAAAAGAAACCAATGCATGAATATAAAAAAGGTTAGCCACCATTTATAAGAGAAAATTGTAGTGAATGTGCAATCAATAATTAAAATTAATAGTGAACTTCAGAATGACTACACGAATAGCTAGATATCCGCAAATATTGAATGAAAAAGAATGTATCATTCTGTTAGAATTAGCTAACACAAAAACTCGTTTGAATTCCAACTAATTATAATAGAATGAAGAAAGGATGAAGAGGGAAAACTCAGTGAGAATAAAACCACGCTCAAAGTCTATAGAGATGCAATGAAGGTTCTTTGAGATGAGAAAATTGTGTACATCTTTCAAATGATAAGCATCATATTACAGAAAACCTCCTTTGAAACCAATGAAAAGATTGAGATCAATCTACAATGAATAGATTGCAAACAAAGGAAAAACATCTATCTGTCAAGGATGGAGGTGAAACATATGTCTACACAAGACAAGTAACCCTAACTACACTACTCAACCATGCAATAATAAAATGCTGATAAAAAATGCAGGTGTCAATAGTCTATAAATTTGATGAACTATGGAACCAAACAAGCATTTACACCAAGAGGCAAGACATATCCACAAAAAATAAATATCACTAAAGAAGAAATGGAGATGGGGTCCATGTAGTAAGATCATGAGCTTGACTAGTATGTGACAAAGAAGATGTAAGGGCCAAAAATTCATGTTGCGGTGTGGCCTTTTTGAAGATCTCTAGCCTCTTTCAACATTTGTTGATGGGATGTCCCTCCTTACCACAAAAGCTACAAGATTCATCCAACTTCTTCTTTGTCTTGGATTACTGACTAGATTTTGAATTTCTCTTCTCACTTATATATATGCAAAACAAGAGCATGAGCTTTGGAAATTTTCAATGTAGCTATTTTTATAAGCTTATCCTACTCATGTGCAAGGACTCAATGAAAGCATCAAGAGTGGGCATCCTCCTAATTTTCCCTATTGTAAGGCTCATGGTATGAAAAGAAGAGACAAGAACAACATATTATGTTCCTAATTTTGACAAAAGATCAAGAATTAATTTTCTTTCTTCTGTAGATTTGTCAATTCCACATACTTTCCACCTTCCGATAAAGTAATAAAGCCTTGAAATTTGTGAAGAAGTTCTGAATATTATCAAAATTACCTAGACCTAATGAGTTGAGCTCATTTTCAAGGATGTGACATCCATCTCATCTTGCTTCTAGAAAAGACCCTCCAATGTTGTTCAAATTTTGTTTGGAGTTGTTCATGCTTTAACATGAAACAACAATTATGGGCAGATAGATACACATAGCAGACCAAAGGCTTCATCCATGTGGTTAAATTATGTAGACTTTTGAACTACGGAAGTGGGTTCAACCACTATCCCCATAACTATATGAATACAAGCCTTTACTTCTGAGCTGAAGTTTAATCTTCTACTTCCATTCTATATAGTTCTACAGAGCAAGAAACAAAAACAAAGAGACTGGAAATTTAATGTCCAACAAATCTAATCTTCAACATTGCAAAAATATTGCTCTCTTTCCTAGCAACAAGGCTTTGATACCAATATAAAATTTTCCACAACTATTGTAGAACAACTAGATTAAACTATGAAAAAAACATAATTTGTACAAATAAATAAATAAATAGAATTATAAACCAAAGAAAAGATAAAATTTAGAAAACTCCTCACATTTCATAAAAATTGCTTACAATACACATGATTTATAAAAAAATTAACCCATGAACATAGAAACAGTTATCAACATTTATAAGAGAAAATTATCATGAAGACACAATCAATAATTTAAACTAACAGTCAAGTTCAAATTGACTATGCCAATGGCTAAGATCTCGATAAATATTAAATGAAACAAAAGTATGGCTTTGTTAGAATTAACTAACATTAATACTTTTAGTCCAAAAATGCTGGTCCAAAAAAAGAGAATATGTTTGATTAAGAATGGGCTAAGCAATCAAAACCTCGACGTCTTGATTATGCTGGTTTTAAGCCCTACCTGGAGAGCAAAATATTTGTTGGGACACAGTTTAATGTTATTTAATGGCCTTCATAGGAGCCCTCGAAAGCCTATTATCCAGCTACCGATAATATCTAAAGCCTTGAAATAAACAATAACATGTCTTTGTCATGTACACTATTGGCACATAAATGTATAGTTAACCATTACGTAGAATTACACAGTTATTGTGAGAAATATAAATTAGATTTAAAATTCACAACCCTAAACTTAAAAAAATTTTGTTCGGCACTAAAAAACTGTTCGGCACATGAAGGTGTCGAGTGCCAATTTTTCTTTTGCACTTGAAGGTGCTGAGTCATATATTACTCAGCACTTGATGGTGTCGAGTGATAGGCAATAGGTGCTGAGTGACAAGATGCTAGACACTTGAAGAAGAATTTAGTAGGTGCCGAGTTAGCTCGGCACTTAAAGAAAAACACTCGGCAACAATAGATGCCGAGTAAGCTAGACTCCAACTGAAAAAATTTATAATTTAGAAAAATTCTAATGTGAATGCTTTCACCATTAAAAACAAAGAGCCAAGCTTTAACCTTTCAAACAAGTTTCTCAAAAACAATGAATAGAAGAGGAAGAACAATAGATTCAAGTATGCCTACTTGCTTTTCTATTCAACTAAGATTTAAACTATTACAAAATCTGGGAGCATTCGGCTTCAACTAGAAAACCCTAACATAACTCTAAATATTCAAACTGATGAAACTTCAACCTTTAAACTTTAAACTTGTAGCTCCAATGGCTACATATAATAGCACCTAGAGTAATCACTGCTTCACAGGTCAAACCACACAATAAACTACGAACTTACAAAATGACCAGAGAAGAAACAAGTGCATCTACATGCACGAAATGAACTTCCTTTTGTCTTTTCACTCTGACAAATAGATCTTCTGATCACTTCTCTCTTCTTCCTTCTCTGCAACTTCTAATCTACTCTTCCTCTAATGTCTCTCTTCTAGTTGAATGAATGTGTGACATTCCTTTTTGTCTTCTTCCAAAACTGTGTTCCCCCTCTTTTGAAAATTTGAAAAAAAAAACTCCTTACTCGTATTAATTTTTTTGTCTATTCTGTAATCCATTAGGGGTGGTAGGTGGGCATTTGGCTCCAGGGGAAAGACAACCACCACATTAAATTCCAATACTCCCCCTTTTTCCTAAGCCAAACAAAACAAGGATCACTTCTTATCCACATGAACTACACCAAGATACAAAAGTTTCAATGCCTAATGGCTTTGTGAAAATGTCTACTAGTTGTTGCTTGGACTTAAAAATTTCTATTTTGATATCCCCATTCACCATTAGCTCTCTGATTAAGTGATATCTGATCTCAATATGTTTGCTTCTCCCATGGAAGACTGGATTCTTGGACAATGCAATTGATGAGATGTTGTCACAATAAATTGTGGTTCCATCCTCTTGCCTATCATTCAAATATGTCAAGATCCTCCTTAACCAAATAGTCTGACATGTTGCTACATGGGTAAAAGCACAAACCTGTGTCACCTTTTATAAAGAAACGTGATATCAGAATGTGACAGTTCAACATTAATGACAAAAAAAATGGTATTTGTGTTTAAAATATGAAGATGGTGTAAACTAATGAAATGTGTAGAATTGTATGAATTTTATGCCTATAATTTTTATAATTTTTTTGACTAAGAATTTATTCATTTTATTTTATTTTGAAGTCCCTTTTTTAACTATAAAAAATATAGGATGTAGTTCCCGTCAAACAAGTATGTGAAAATCATCTTTTTTTGTTTTGATTTGAAAATATTTTATAGATGACATGCATAGCTAGTGAACAAAAAAAGAAATAATTATTTTTGATGTATATTTTTTTTGTTATAAGTACTCAAGTTTGACCTTGTTAGAATCCAACAGTTTTTTCCTCCCGTCAAAACTTCCTTATCAAATCTATACCTTATTGAAAAAAAATTACATATTTGTGAAGAGGATTCTCTCCTCTAGTGATAAATATAATTTTTTTATTTTTTTGATATGATTTACTATTTTTTTTCATTTTTTGAGAGAGCATCTTTTGAAATGTTGAAATATCGACTTATAATATTTTGAGATTATAACATATTATAACTAATCAAAACACTCAAAAATTTATATAATGATGATATTGAATCTAAGATCTATAAAAGGGTATTTTTAGTTTTTGAAAAAAATTGAGTTTTGATAGAGAAACGAGATTTGACCAAAACAAGTTTGTGTATCACAAACGGTGACACAGATCAGTGCTTTTACCCACATTTTCTGCTATGTATTTAGCCTCTACTATAGATTGAGCAAAAATAGGTTGCTTCTTGGATGCCTATAAAATTGCACCCGATCCCATATGAAACATGTATTCGAAAGTGCTCTTCCTATCATCTAAAATTCTAGCTCAATCACTATCAGTATAACCTACCAATTTGAATTCATTTGATGCAGTATACAAAATTCACAATCCCTTGGTACCTTTCACATACCTTAGGATCCTCTTTGCCACTTGCCAATGGGAATCCTTTGGAGTTTCCATAAATCTAGAAATCAAACTTATTGCATGCATTAGGTCTGGCCGACTTGCAGTCAAATACATTAAAATTCCAACCATACTCTTGTATAGTGTTGGATCCACTCTTTTGTTGTTGTCTTCTTTTCTCAACTTCAGAACTACTATTGTTGGTGTGGGAGATGCCTTACTGTTCTACATTTTGAATCTCTCCAAGATCTGCTCTGCATACTTTTCTTAAGAGATAAAGATGCCATTATGCATTTGTTTTACTTCTATGCCTAGAATGTATTTCAAGAGACCTAGGTTTTTCATCTAAAATTCATTTTAATAGCCTCTTTGAACTCACCAATTAGAGCCTTGTCATTACCAATAAAAATTAACTCATCTACATACAAGACAACAATCAACACATTTCTATTTTTTGCCTTGATGTAGAGAGTAGGTTCACCATTACTTTTGCTAAAGCAATTGTTCATCAAATATGAGTCAATCCTACTATACCATGCCCTTGGAGCTTGCTTGAGCCCATAAAGAGCTCTCTTAAATCTATATACTTTGTTCTCTTCACCTGCAACTTCATAACCAGGTAGCTGCTCCACATATACTTCCTCCTCCAATACACCATTTAGTAAGGTAGACTTCACATCCATTTGAAATACCTTCCACTTGTGTTGACTTGCAATTGCTATGATAGCACGCATAGTTTCCATTCTTGTAATAGGGGCATATGTCTTATCATAGTCTCTTCCATACTGTTGTTTGTAGTCCTTGACTACCAGCCTTGCCTTATGCCTAACAATCTTGCCTTCAACATTGCATTTGGTCTTATAAACTCATTTCACTCCAATCACTTGCTTCTTTGGAGGCAATTTAGTTAGCTCCCATGTCTCATTCCTTTCTATAGCATCTATCTCCTCATCCATGGCCTTACACCATTTTTTCTCCTTAATAGCTTCTTCAAAATATATGGGATCACTATGACAAAATAATGCAAAATTAACACTCTCATAATATGCTTCATACCTCTCATCTTGGTATATCTCCCTAAGACTGTTGGTCTTCCTTGGTAACAAGGAGGAGAGTGTGGGATCAGAATCTTCACTGTTGTTTCTTTGCCAACTAGTTTGGACTGCTGGTACTCATCACTGACACTTGGTCATGCCTAGAGGAGCTCGGCAAGAACTAAAGTTGCTTTCATTTTCTTATATCTACTCCATCTTCTTGCTATTCATCAGCATCCTCTTCACTCATAATTGGCACTTTACTTGAAGTTCTTGGTGACACATCAGCTGGATCATACCAAGACTGATTTTCAAGAAATTCCACATCTCTTGAGAGAATCATCTTGTTTTTCAATGGATCATACAATCTCTATGCCTTAGATTCTGAGCTATACCCTGTGAAGATTCACTTCACACCTTTGTCATCCAATTTCTGTCTTTGCTCTTTAGGCACATGTGCATATGCAACACATCCAAACACTCTTAGGTGTTCAACTGTCCATCTTCCTCATGACCATGCTTTGAAATGTCCCTTTTCTGATTTTGTATGATATTTCCAACCTTTAATTAGATCTTTAAGATCAAACAACTAATATCACAAAGATCCTCCAAATTTCTCAAGAAACTCCAAATCGGGTATGCCAGAAATGGTGCCAAAAGCTTCACAGCTTCACCTATTATTAATAAATCTGAAAATGGCCATTTTTACAGAAATTTCAGCAGCATAACAGCTTACAAAATGAAATTTCCAGATCTATATAGCCTTTACACAACAACTCACAAATGTAGGACAAAAACTATGCTCATCGGACTCCCGAAATTAACACAAAAAATGCCCGAAAACACCACAAAAACACTAATAAACTATCTCAGAAGTTTAATCACATCCCAATACATATATTCAGCTCTATTTTAATAGCTTAAAGTCTGAAATACAGCAGCAACCAAAACTGATATGAAATGCTCAATTGAAAACACCAAACTCATGCAAAAAACAAACCCAAAAACCCACAAATCTACACTGTTCAGCACAAGGCAAACTCTGTATGAGCATGCACATGGAATGGCTTCAAAATCCCATGCTTAGCCTTCCTAGAAACCTAAAAACTCCCATTCTTGGGTCTCCCTGGAAACCTGCAAACTCTCGTTCTTGGGTCTCCTTCTCCACAGGTTTGGTAGCCTCTGAAGAATAACAAAGAATGAGCAAAAATCAAGTTCTGGAATCTGCCCAAAATGCCTCCAAACCCCTTAAAAGAGGGCATAACTGTAACTCACATCCAAGAGAGGTTAATGAAACATATTTTAATAATAATTTTTATTTATTAGTCCAACGGTTTCAAAAGATTAACCCCCTTTTTTCAAAACTTCACTTTCTTGGGCCTGCCTGCCTTAGCAAAGATTATTATTTTATTATTATTTGAAAAGGGGACATGACAAGTCCTCCCCTCCAGAACATTGCTTGTCCTCAAGAATGGCTGAACAATAAACCAATCAATCAACCTGGATCCCAAATGTAGTCATGAACTATACTACTACCAATTAACACAAGCTCTTGCAATATCCTTTGCAATATGACCAAGAGGAATCCATAATCAAACTGACAATTATAGCTCAACCAAACTCCAAAATCACCATTACCATAGTCAAAAACCCATGAGACATAAACTCTTAGAACATGAGAACCCAAGTAAAGTGGAAAAATCAAACTACCAACATAGTAAATACCATCAATGCATCCCACTGGCCTATAAGGAATGTACAATCCAACTCTGCAACAATGGTGAACGCTCTCAAATGAAACTATACCAAGTATGGAGAATCCACACACTGTACAACTCCTGTTGTCAACACAACTTTGCAAATCACCGGCCACTATCTCATAACCATAACTCCCATGCACTGCTGATGGTGAAAAGACATTACAAGATAAAGAGTAAGAAATGGAATCCAAACCAAATTTGCCTACCATCAACTCCTCAAAACAAGGATCAAATTCTAACTGATGTACATACCCTACTGAAGCATCACTCCAAAACTCCTCCTCTAAGTCATGTATTATCAAGCTATCAACTGCAGGACCTATTGCCATGTCATGCCCATCAAAACTCTCATCCCGAGGCATCAAACTATTCCATAACTAATGATAAGCACTACGAACCAAAGTACATCTCTGTATCATAATCTCATCAACATGGTCATCAAAGGTAAACTGATGAGCATACCTCATAGTGTAATGCCAATAGAATTCACCAATCTTAGTCAGTGGCTCAGACTATAATCTAGATGAAACTAACTGCAATTGATGATTAACTATGTTGGAACTTACTACTACCTCTGAAGTTATCACCAAGTGAGTAGTATTACTAGCAGGAACCATGCCAACTACCGACTCACCAACATCAAACATGATCTTTGATACATCTCTAGTCTTCGTGCCATCAGTACTAGAGGCCACCACCATGTCAGGCATACAAAAATCTACTACAATAGCCAACTCAACTAAACCTGACTCTAGTGGGAATGAACCTGATATGCCAATGTTAGTATCAAGGATGGATGCATCTCCATCTCCACTATCTCTGACAATCTTGGCCATGGACATCCTCGGATCACCAAACACCACAGCTTGTGACTGTATAGGATCAGGTAAAGACTATAGTCACCCTAACTCCATGGTCACCTTAGGCAAATGAAACTGTGACTCCTTGAAAGCCAACTGTGTACTCTCAAGAATCTCAAAAGTCACCTCAAGCTACTTAGTAAGCTCACTCACCTCATCTTCCTTGGCCAACAATGCATCATATGCTGTACTACCCCACTCCATAAGATAATCTCTATCGGCTACCAACTACATATAATTCTGTCTCAAAATTCGAATAGCCTCCCATAAAGAGTGGATCTCTATCAAAGAAAGATAATTGCCTTCCTGCTCATCACTAGTAGGAGAACCCCATCCATAAACTGCTAACAACTGATGAGCAGCATCAAAATGCTGGCAAGTGATAGCAATGTCTCGGTCACTAACTCTCAACTGATTACACACATGATGGCACTATCTTGAGTGTCTCCTACAAACCTCCTCCGATGTACTGTCTAAAGGTGTATCCTCGAAGTTACTAGTCTCTAGAGTATTACCTATTTATCTCGAATGTCTAAATAACCATCCTTTCTATTGTTTTGACTTTGGATATCAATTGTCCAAGATCGTGTCCTCTGAGACTCTATACTATACCTATCCATTCAGGATAAAGTAGAGTGTAACCCCAATAGGATATAACTTCTTCAAACACCAAGAACTAACATGCAAATGATTAGAAGTAGCATGCAACCATAGATTTTGACATGAAACCGATTAGAAGCAACATGCAACCACCAAATTCACCAAGAACTAACATGCAAATGATTAGAAGTAGCATCCCAAATTTGGTTCCTAGTGCTTATCATCAGTTATGGAATAGTTTGATGCCTCAGGATGAGAGTTGTGATGGCCTCTAGTTCATGACTACATTTGGGATCCAGGTGGATTGATTGGTTTATTGTTCAGCCATTGCTTGAGGACAAGCAATGTTTGGGAGGGGAGGACTTGTCATGTCCCCTTTTCAAATAATAAAAAAATAATAATCTTTGCTAAGGTAGGCAGGCCCAAGAAAGTGAAGTTTCGAAAAAAGGGGGTTAATCTTTGGAAACTGTTGGACTAATAAATGAAAATTATTATTAAAATATGTTTAATTAACCTCTCTTGGACGTGAGTTACAGTCATGCCCTCTTTTAAGCGGTTTGGAGGCATTTTGGGCAGATTCCACAACTTGATTTTTGCTCATTCTTTGTTATTCTTCAGAGGCTGCCAAACCTGTGGAGAAGGACACCCAAGAACGACAGTTTGCAGGTTTCCAGGGAAACCCAAAAATGGGAGTTTGCAGGTTTCTAGGAAGGCTAAGGATGAGATTTTGAAGCCATTCCATGTGCATGCTCATACAGAGTTTGCCTTTGTGTTGAACAGTGTAGATTTGTGGGTTTTTGGGTGTGTCTTTTGCATGAGTTTGGTGTTTTTGGTTGAGCATTTCATATTAGTTTTGGTTGCTGCTATATTTCAGACTTTAAGCTGTTAAAATAGAGCTGAATATATGTATTGGGACATGATTAAACTTCTAAGATAGTTTATTAGTGTTTTTGTGGTGTTTTCGGGCATTTTTGTGTTAATTTCGGGAGCCCGATGAGCATAGTTTTTGTCCTACATTTGTGAGTTGTTGTGTAAAGGCTATATAGATCTGGAAATATCATTTTATAGGCTGTTATGCTGCTGAAATTTCTGTAAAAATGGTCATTTTCAGATTTATTAATAATAGGTGAAGCTGTGAAGCTTTTGGCACCATTTCTGGCATACCCGATTTGGGGTTTCTTGAGAAATTTGGAGGATCTTTGTGATATTAGTTGTTTGATCTTAAAGATCTAATTAAAGGTTGGAAATATGATACAAAATCAGAAAAGGGACATTTCAGTGGTATCAGAGCCATGATCTTGCCAGCCTGAGGGTTTGTAGAAGTTTTCATGTCAGTTTTGACAACTACCCAGATCTTGCATGTCAGTTTTGACAACTACCCAAATCTTGCATGTCATAATTTATGGCTGCATGTTGCTTCTAATCAGCTGCATGTCAAAATTTATGGTTGCATTCTACTTCTAATCATTTTCATGTTAGTTCTTGGTGAATTTGGTGGGTGTAGAAGTTTGCATGTCAGTTTTGACAACTACGTAGATCTTGCATGTCAGTTTTGACAACTACCAAGATCTTGCATTTTTGACAACTACCCAGATCTTGCATGTCATAATTTATGATTGCATGTTGCTTCTAATCAGTTGCATGACAAAATTTATGGTTGCAAGCTACTTCTAGTCATTTTCATGTTAGTTCTTGGTGAATTTGGTGGTTGCATGTTGCTTCTAATCAGTTGCATGTCAAAATCTATGGTTGCATGCTACTTCTAATCAATTGCATGTTAGTTCTTGGTGTTTGAAGAAGTTATATCCTATCAGGGTTACACTCTACTTTATCCTAAATGGATAGGTATAGTACAGAGTCTCAGAGGACATGATCTTGGATAATTGATATCCAGAGTCAAAACAGTAGAAAAGATGGTTATTTAGACATTCGAGATAAACTTATGAAAATAAGCCATGACATGTCCGAACAGTTGGTTGAGCACCATCGTATAATGAATGACATGTTGTCCGACCCAGCTAAGGTGGATAAGTTGACTAGATTTTTATTTGGCATATTTTCTCACAGGACAGATGACACAATTCCCAAGAAGTTGCATGAGGAGTTTGAGAAACTAGCTGATAGCCAGGTAGAGGTCCCAGATTCTACTCTGCCACAGGAGGTGGTGGGAAAGGGTATTACATAGATTGATAGTAACGGTCAACTTGATACTCAGATTGAGACAATTGTTTACAGGTCGTCAAAGGGTGATGCCACAGGTATTCAGGATGGTATAGTTACAACAGGCAGTGACTACAGTGTAGTGGGTTCAGATGATGATTATGAGGATGTTGTTGTGCGAGATGGTGAGATACCTGGTAGAGATGAGCAGACATTGAGCATTCATGACTTTGCTGAGAAAGAGTACCAAGAACAGTTAGATGCTTCATCACATGAGGTTGAGGTTGGTAGTACTGCACATGATTTGTCTAGCCAGCTGAAGGTGAACAAAGATAGTATTGTGACTTCATTATCTCATCATGACAGGTATGTGGAGTTAGTTGGTATTGGTCATATTACTCAGGTGAGGAGTTTGCTTGAGTTACCAGTTGATTCTAGTTTATGGATATGGACTCGAGATTGTTATATTGGTGTTTGGGATTCAGTTGACTGGAGATCTTTAACACTTTTTGGTAGCAGTGTTTGTTTAGGTGCTATCATGGATTTGATTAGCAGATTACACAGTGTTGTCTTTTCTTGTGCCAGTATCTTGTTTGATGTTGGTATTAGTTTTTATACACCGATGTTGGGCTTTGTTCATATATCCAATCGACCATACTTGCTAGAATGTGTTGATGATATTTCATATTTGGCAGTATGTATAGATGAGTCCTAGGACCATATTGGCATTGATGACATCCAGGAGGATGCAGTGGGCAGTTTTGAAGACTTAGTTTCCTTGGGTATAGAGGAGTTGGACAGAAATACTAATGTTTTTGATACTCCGTATGTTGATATGAGCTTTAGATTTGATTAACAGGCTAGTGGGATGGTAATACTCTAGAGACTAGTAACTTTGAGGATACTCCTTTAGAAAGTACATCGAAGGAGGTTTGTAGGAGACAATCAAGACAGTGCCATCATGTGTCTAATAAGTTGAGAGTTAGTGATCGAGACATTGTTATCACTTGCCAGCATTTCGATGCTGCTCATCAGTTGTTAGCAGTTTATGGATGGAGTTCTCCTACTAGTGATGAGCAGGAAGGCAATTATCTTTTTTTGATAGAGATCCACTCTTTATGGGAGGCTATTCAGATTTTGAGATAGAATTATATGCAGTTGGTAGCCGACAGAGATTATCTTATGGAGTGGGGCAGTACAGCATATGATGCATTGTTGGCCAAGGAAGATGAGGTGAGTGAGCTTACTAAGAAGCTTAAGGCGACTTCTGAGATTCTTGAGAGTACACAGTTGGATTTCAAGGAGTCACAGTTTCATTTGGCTAAGGTGACCATGGAGTTAGGGTGACTACAGTATTTACTTGATTCTATACAGTCACAAGCTATGGTCTTTGGTGATCCGAGCATGTCCATGGCCGAGATTGTCAGAGACAATGGAGACGGGGATGCATCCATCCTTGATACTAACATTGGCATATCAGATTCATTCCCACTAGAGTCAGGTTTAGTTGAGTTGGGTGTTGTAGTAGATTGTTGTATGCCTGACATGGTGGTGGCCTCTAGTACTGATGGCACGAATACTAGAGATGTATCAGAGATCATGTGTGATGTTGGCGAGTCAGTAGTTGGCATGGTTCCTGCTAGTAATACTACTCCCTTGGTCATATCTTCGGAGGTAGTAGTAAGTTCCAACATAGTTAATGATCAATTGCAGTTAGTTTCATCTAGATTATAGTCTGAGCCACTGACTAAGATTGGTGAATTCTATCGGAATTACACTATGAGGTACGCTCATCAATTTACCTTTGATGACCATGTTGATGAGATTATGATACAGAGATGTACTTTGGTTTGTAGTGCTTATCATCAGTTATGGAATAGTTTGATGCCTCGGGATGAGAGTTGTGATGGGCACGACATGGCAATAGGTCCTGCAGTTGATAGCTTGATAATACATGACTTAGAGGAGGAGTTTTGGAGTGATGCTTCAGCAGGGTATGTACATCAGTTAGAATTTGATCCTTGTTTTGAGGAGTTGATGGTAGGCAAATTTGGTTTGGATTCCATTTCTTACTCTTTATCTTGTAATGTCTTTTCACCATCAGCAGTGCATGGGAGTTATGGTTATGAGATAGTAGCCGGTGATTTGCAAAGTTGTGTTGACTGCAGGAGTTGTATAGTGTGTGGATTCTCCATACTTGGTATAGTTTCATTCGAGAGCGTTCACCATTGTTGCAGAGTTGGATTGTACATTCCGTATAGGCCAGTGGGATGCATTGATGTTATTTACTATGTTGGTAGTTTGTTTTGTCCACTTTACTTGGGTTCTGATGTTCTAAGAGTTTATGTCTCATGGGTTTTTGATTGTGGTAGTGGTGATTTTGGAGTTTGGTTGAGCTATACTCGTTAGTTTGATTATGGATTCCTCTTGGTCATATTGCAGAGGATATTGCAAGAGCCTGTGTTAATTGGTAGTAGTATAGTTCATGACTACATTTGGGATCCAAGTGGATTGATTGGTTTATTATTTAGCCATTGCTTGAGGACAAACAATGTTTGGGAGGGGAGGACTTGTCATGTCCCCTTTTCAAATAATAAAAAAATAATAATCTTTGCTAAGGTAGGCAGGCCCAAGAAAGTGAAGTTTCAGAAAAAGGGCGTTAATCTTTTGAAACCGTTGGACTAATAAATGAAAATTATTATTAAAATATGTTTCATTAACCTCTCTTGGATGTGAGTTACAGTTATGCCCTCTTTTAAGGGGTTTGGAGGCATTTTGGGTAGATTCCAGAACTTGATTTTTTCTCATTCTTTGTTATTCTTCAGAGGCTGCCAAACTTGTGGAGAAGGAAACCCAAGAATGGGAGTTTGCAGGTTTCCAGGGAGACCCAAAAATGGGAGTTTGCAGTTTTCTAGGAAGGCTAAGGATGGAAGTTTGAAGCCATTCCATGTGCATGCTCATACAGAGTTTGCCTTTGTGCTGAACAGTGTAGATTTGTGGGTTTTTGGGTGTGTTTTTTGCATGAGTTTGGTGTTTTCAGTTCAGCATTTCATATCAATTTTGGTTGCTGCTATATTTTAGACTTTAAGCTGTTAAAATAGAGCTGAATATATGTATTGGGATGTGATTAAACTTCTGAGATAGTTTATTAGTGTTTTTGTGGTGTTTCCGGTCATTTTTGTGTTAATTTCAGGAGCCTGATGAGCATAGTTTTTGTCCTACATTTGTGAGTTGTTGTGTAAAGGCTATATAGATCTGGAAATGTCATTTTGTAGGCTGTTATGCTGCTAAAATTTCTAAAAAAAATTTCATTTTTAGATTTATTAATAATAGGTGAAGCTGTGAAGCTTTTGGCACCATTTCTGGCATACCCGATTTGGGGTTTCTTGAGAAATTTGGATGATCTTTGTGATATTAGTTGTTTGATCTTAAAGATCTAATTAAAGGTTGGAAATATCATACAAAATTAGAAAAGGGACATTTCATGCTTCCATTGGAATTATGTCATGGACTACCTTTGTAGGACACCTATTGATTAGGTAAACTTTTGTTGCCACAACCTCTCTCCAAAATTCAGTTGGGAGACCTTTCTCTTCCATCATGCTACTTGCCATTTCAACAATAGTCCTATTCTTTTTTTTAGCCACTCCATTCTGCTATGGTGTATAGCTGGCTGTGAGCTCTTTCTTTATTTCATGTTTCCTACAAAAATATACAAAAGAATTGGAGGTATAATCCCCTCCTCTATCTGATCTTAGGACCTTGATATAGTGTCCACATTCTCTGTCAACCTGAGCTTTGAACTCAAAAAACTTAACAAATGCTTCAGATTTAGATTTCAAAAAATAAACCCATGTTCTACGACTGAAATCATCAATAAATGTCATGAAATAAGTACTCCCCCCAATGGAAGTAACTTGCATGGGACCAACTAGGTCAGTATGCACTAACTCTAATGGATATCTAGCCCTCCTAGAATTTTTATAATTAAATGGAAGCCTATGTTGCTTACCCAAAATACAAGCCTCACACTTGTCACATGAATTTCCTATACGTGGAAAACCTTCTACCATTGTTTTATTTGACAACAAATTTAAACTAGCATAGCCTAGATGACCATACTTGAGGTGCCATAGCTGTGAGGGGTCTTCAATCACACTCCTTAGAGCTACTTTTGTGTGAGGTGCAGCACCAACTTGAGATGAGAAACATATCTCTATCCTCAAAGGAAACATTCTATTCTTTGTCATTTGAACTACTACAAGTAAGTTCTTGCTCCCATCCTTTTCATGAATGATACACGTGTCATTCTCCATTAGCACTTTGTATCCATTTTGAATGAGCTGACCTATGCTCATCAAATTGTGCTTCATACCAGGGGCGAAATACAAATTTTGTATTTCCTTCTTCTCACCTTTCTTGGTGCAGACCATAATTTAACCTTTTCCCACTACTAGTAGGGTTCCATTGCTACCCATTTTAATCTCAAATTTAAAACTCTTGTCAATGAACGAAAACAAAGTTTCATTACCACTCATGTGGTTGCTACATCCACTATCAAGGTACCAAACCTCAGGGCCTCCTTCTTCACCAACATTACACATGATGAAAGCAGTGTCATTGTTTCCACTTTTCATGTTCACATCAGCCACATTCTCTTTTCCTGACTGATCATTTTTCTTCTTCCAGCATTCATTTACATAATGCCCATATTTATGACAGTAATAGCATTCTACATTACTCTTATTTGAGTTGTAGTTTTTCTTACCTCCTCTTAAAGTATTTTATGAGCTATTTGCTCCATCTGCTCTTCCTGAGCTTTCTGCTACAACATTTCTTTGTCCTCCATTTCCTTAGCCTCTACCTCTAGAGTTTCTGCCTGAGACATTTCTTCCTCTCCTCCTTCCTCTTGGATTTGACTGAGTCTTGAATGCTTGCTCTTGGGAAGAAGAGGATGTCGATCTGTTGATCCTATGCTCATGGGTTTTAAGAGTACCCATCAATTCATCCATTGTCAATATAGTAAGGTCTTTTGCCTCTTCTATGGTCATGACCAAATTGTCATATTTATGAGGTAAACTCCTCATTATCTTTTCCACTATCCTCTACTCTTGATAGTCTTCTCCATTTGACTTCAATTGGTTAATCACATTGGAGGTCCTTGAACTAAAGTCTACAATTGATTCATTTTTCTTCATTTGAAGGTTCTCAAACTCTCTCCTTATATTCTGCAGCTTTACTATATGAACTTTATCATCCCCTTGAAATTTGTCTCAAGGATATCCCATGCTTCTTTTGCATAATTTGCTACTGCAATCTTGGGGAATATTGTCTTTTTCGTTGTTTCAATCAAACTTAATGTCTTAGCATCCTTCCTCCTTAACTCTTTCAAATGAGTCTTTTGTGCATTTGTGAGGGCAACATATTGAGCTGGGTCTGTCACATCATTAAATCTATTAACCACAAAATCTCATAAATCATTTGCAACCATAATGATTTTCATCTTCTTTGCTCATGTATCATAATTTTTCTCACTGAAAGGTGGTGGCTGCTGCCATATCTTTCCTATATCTACTGTCATGTCAATATCCAAAAAAAATTGCCCTAAGTCACTTTGGATGTGGGGCCTCAAAGCTCTGATACCATGTGAGAAACATAAATTAGATTTAAAACTCACAACCCTAAACTTTAAATTGTTTTGCTTGGCACTAAAAAACTACTCGGAACATGAAGGTGCCAAGTGCTAGTTTTTCTTAGTGCTTGAAGGTGCCGAGTCATAGATTTCTTGGCACTTGATGGTGTCGAGTGGCAAGCAATAGGTGCTGAGTGACAGGATGCTTGGCACTTGAGGAAGAATGTAGTAGGTGCCAAGTTAGCTCGGCACTCAAAGAAAAATGCTTGGCAATAATGGATGTCAAGTAAGCTTGGCTCCAACTAAGAAAATTTATAACTTAGAAAAATTCTAATGTGAATGCTTTCACTATTAAAATCAGAGAGCCAAGCCTTAACCTTTCAAACAAGTTTCTCAAAAACAATGAATAGAAGAGGAAGAGCAATAGATTCAAGTATGTTTGCTTACTTTTCTATTCAACTGAGATTTAAACTATTACAAAATATGGGAGCATTCGGCTTCAACCAGAAAACCCTAAAATAACCCTAAATATTCAAACTGATGAAACTTCAACCTTTAAACTTGCAGCTCTAATGGCTGCATACAATAGCACCGGGAGCAATCACTGCTTCACAGGTCGAACCACACAATAAACTACAAACTTACAGAATGACCAGAGAAGAAACACGTGCATCTACAGGCACGAAATGAACTTCCTTCTATCTCTGCACTCTGACAAATAGATCTGCTGATCGCTTCTCTCTTCTTCCTTCTTTGCAACTTCTAATATGCTCTTCCTCTAACTTCTCTCTTCTAGTCGAATGAATGTGTGACATTCATTTTTGTCTTCTTCCAAAAATGTTTTTCCCCTCTTTTGAGAATTTGAAAAAAAAAACTCACTTATATAAATTTTTCTGATTATTCTGCAATCCGTCAGAGGTGGTAGGCAGGCATTTGGCTACAGGAACAAGACAACCACCACATTAAATTCCAACAGTTATAGCAATGTATATCTGTACTTTCTTAAAGCCATTAGAGAAATACCAACTCCCCATCTCCCTGATTGATCTTTCTTTAGAAACACTTGGCACAAAGTGGCAGATTGTATAGGGAGTAATAGCGATGACTATTGCACAGACTGCCGAATGTATGCAAACTCATTCAGTATAATCAACGATAATAGATAAGTTGACACAGTATCTCTGGTATGTGAAAATTTATTACATAAAATTGCGTGATAGAATAGTGCCATACAATCCTAATATCAGCTTATATCAATTTTGTTTATCTTCATTATATGTAGAGTGGCCACTGGATCTATTTTCTTCATTATATGTAGAGCGGCCAGTGGATTTATTTTTGCAGTCGCTGTTTAGAATCTAAGTATTTCCTTAAAACTATTGACACAGAAATGTAATCATGTCATATTTTTCAGGATCTAATTATGTAGATTATTTTGTTGATTATATTTTATCCAACTCCATGATTCATTATCAATACAGGAGAGCAAGAAAAAGAAGGGGAAATGTGAAAATATTATACATAAAAGATAAAATTATTAGAAAATAATCATTCTGAACTGTAAAAATTTCTTTGATTTGAAAGACGATCTAATGTTAATGTTTTATGTTTGAGCAGCTTATATTCCATTCTGGCTGAAAAAGAATGGCACTGGCACACAACAAGACTAAAGCGGAAAGGGGTCCTTCTGCAAAGCCTCCGTTTACTTTTGGAGAACTGAAAAGAGCAATTCCTCCACACTGCTTCAATAGGTTTCTCATATCTAGCAATTTATCTTGTTAGCTCTGCTTTTCTACTATATTTGACAACTTTTTTTACTATTGGTGGATTTCTTGAATGGGCATTGTGGCTTTGTTATTGGTGTATGGGTTATAGCACATGAATGCGGTCACCATGCATTCAGTGACTACTCTTTGGTTGATGATATTGTTGGATTTTTACAGCACTCTTGGCTTTTTGTTCCATACTTCTCTTGGAAGTACAGTCACAAAAGGCACCACAGCAACACTGGAAGCCTAGAAATGGATGAGATCTTTGTTCCCGTTCCAAAGGAGAAACTAAACTGGACATCCATTCTTGTCAATAATCCTTTTGGAAGGATATTTACTATATCATTGGTTCTAACTCTCGGTTGGCCTCTATATCTTGCCTTCAATGTTTCAGGAAGAAAATACCCCCGTTTTGCTTCTCACTATCACCCATTTGCTCCAATGTACAACAACAAAGAGAGGCTGCAAATATTTGCTAGTGATATTGGTTTGCTTGGTGTGATATATACCCTTTATCTGCTAGCTTCAACGTTTGGGCTGATTTGGTTAATCAAGATCTATGGAATCCCAATTGTGGTAATGAATGCACTCCTTGTTCTCATTGCATATCTTCAACACACACACCCGGCTGTTCCTCATTATGACAACTACGAGTGGGAATGGTTGAGGGGTGCCCTTGCAACAATTGATAGAGATTTCGGATTAATTTTAAATCATGTCTTTCACCATGTAACAGATACACACGTAGCACACCATCTATTCTCCACAATGCCTCACTATAATGCCATGGAGGCCACCAAAGCTATGAGGCCAATTTTGGGACCCTATTATCATTTTGACAGAACGCCTGTGTATAAAGCCATTTGGAGGGAGTTTACAGAATCTGTGTATGTGGAAGCTGACAGCCCACGGCATGGTGGGGTTTTCTGGTACAGCAAGAAAATGGCATAGTATAGAAATCCTGAAGTGCTCTTTGGATTATGGACTTGTTTTGAAAAGGGTCATTTTTTTAAAGTCTGATGTTTCCATGGAAGAATCAGTAAAATATATTTCTACTATTATTGTAAAAATGTCAATTGCTTTTTCCTGTTATGACATGAAATTTGGCATGAGATTCACTTAGATTCAACATTCGTGTCAAGAATATTTCCTATTAATTAAGTCTCAAAATGCTCAAAGTACTGGAATTTTTCATGGCCTTTCATCTTTTCTGTCGCTGGCAAGTTATGCCCTTTAGACTAATATATCTTTGAGTTAAAGTATTTAATACTTTGGTTGCTTTGGATTTCTCGTCCCCTGTTGGCTTTTTGTCAAACTATGTTTATTTGCATTTTCCTCATGTACATTGGAAGGGGGCCAAGACAATTGTCCAAAAAATAAATTAAAAGAAAAACTGTAAGCGAAACGGTTATCAATTGTTTATGATTGTAAATTTGGATTAGTGACTTCTCGTGAATATGAGTCTTTTGTTGGGTTCAGAATTATGGTTACGAAGATTCCAAATACTATTTCATAAGAATGAAAAGCATCTTCTCTTTTTCATGTGATGCCAAATCATGAAGGTATATATCTAATATCTAATAGGATACAGGATACTGAAACAGAGACAAAATCATAACATAAGTCCTGACTATCCTATAATATATAGTTAACAAACAGATTTCAATCGAAATAAATTGGAGGTGATTGGATTATGCAGTTGTAAATGTAATCGATTTGTATACATCAATACGAATCCTTTTTACTACTTTTATTTACACGTATCTTATACCCTATTTTCGACAACTTTTTAATCTTAAATTTTATTTTATTGAAAGAAAATTTTATTCAGAAAAAGTGAACTATTTTAGAAGTAGATTACATGAGAGCGACTAAACATCAGCATTGACAATAAGGTAGATAGTTGTCTGACATAATGGCATATTAACAAGTGTCATATAGCGGCTTAGTACTTGTCTTTAATAATATTAGTTTTAAATTAGTATATAAATTAGTTGTAATTTTATTATATATTTTTCATATTACTTTCATAATATTAATAACTATATTTAATATTTAAGTGTAATTTTTTTTCAATGATGTAGTTGTGGACAACTGATTCAAATTAAGAAGCATCAATTGTCTAATAACACATTAATTCACATAACATTCACACATTATAATACATATGAAAAAAGTGGAATAATAATTTTATAGTTTTACAATATTATATTTTTCAATCGTCCGTGTGCATGGACTTCTAATACTAATTGTGTTATAATATTTTATTTTAAAAAAATTATAATACAATCTTAATATTTAAATAATGAAAATTGAAAGAACTATTTAATAATAACTTTGATAAGAAATAACTAAAATATATATTATCAATTCAAACTTTTAACAAATATACAATATTCTACTAGAGACTATTAGAATGGGCAAATTGTTGAAGGAACTCAATCAGCCTTTCATTGCTTTTATCCATGAGGCTGATAACCTGAGATGTCTAGAAGACTTTTGACCTATTATTCTTTGCAACATGATTTATAAAATCCTAGCCACAATTATGGTTAACCGTATTAAGCCACATCTTGTTAATTTTATAGGACCCTATCATAATGGTTTCATTCCAGTGTGGTAGATTCTTGATGTGGTCATAACCACACATGAGGCAATCCACTCTTTAGATAGGAGCAAGAACTCTAGCATGACTCTTAAACTAGATATTTCCAAAGCTTATGATAAGTTTAGGAGGGAATATTTTTGTTATCCTCTCTAAACTTGGATTCAATGAGAATATTATAAGAATTATCAAAAATATTGTTAATACTGAAACCTTTTTAGTGCTTGCTAATGGCACTCCTAGCAGATTTTATTCTTCCTCCCAAAGTGTGTGCAAAGGTGATCCCTATCCCCCTACATATTCATCATTGTGATAGAGACTCTGAGTAGGAATTTAGTGTCGATGACCAATTCTAGAAAAATCATATGTGTTAGATTTGTGTCCTTATGTCCTCACAAATTATTCAACATTTCGTTGGTGGCACCATCTTATTTGGAATCTCCTTTGTCCATGAAGCCAATGAGTGGAAAACTATCCTAAATTAGCTTCATTATAGGGCATCTTGGTGTATTTCCTTTCTATTTTCAAAATTCTTGGTAGACTCATAGACATTCTTGTAAAAATACAACAAAATTTCTTATGGTTTAGCACTAAAGAGAAGTCTATGATGAGTCTGAAAAGTTGGGAAAAAGTCTGTCATCCTAAGGCTCTTAGAGTTTTGAATATAAGAAGGATATGCCATATGAATAAGGCCCTCCTAACCAAATATGGCTAGAGGTTGATGAATTCTTTAAGTAGCTAGTGCATCATTATGAGGGACAAGTACCTTAGAGGGGAATTGTTTCATCATGCCCGATGGACCTAGTCTGTCCTCCAAGGATATAAAATTTGGAACAATATGATGCACACCCAAAAAATTCTAATGATGGGTTGTCATTGGATTGTAGGGAATGGTGACACCATTAATTTCTAGTAAGATCAATGGCTCTAAGATAACCCATTCATGCACACTTAGTTCCATCCTTTGTGTGAGAATTGCACCAGTGCGAATGGGTATATGGCTAGAAACTATATTACCCTAGATCATTAATGGATTAGAATTCAACACTAGGAGCCTCCCATGATGGGCCTTGCCCTAGAACTACAAAACCTCCTACATGGTAATAGGATCCCTCTCATCTTAGTGGAAGACTCCTTGGTTTGGAAGCTTCCTCCTTGGGTGATTTTATGGTGAAGTCGACTTATCTTTGCTACCTCAGGAGTGGGGTGGCCTAGGGAGATTGGAGAAAGATGTTGCATTTTTGGATCATGTTAAAGATACAAAAAAATTTGATGAATGGCTTTACATGGGTCTATCCTTACTATGGACAATCTACAAAGGAGAGGATGTTAGCTAGCTAAATATTGTATCGTATGTTTTTAGGATGCAAAATCTATCTGACACCTTCTTATCCACTATCCTTTTTCTTCAGAGGTTTGGAGGGATGGGGATTCCAGTAGCATGCTAATGAAGAACTACACCAATTTTTTCACTGGAATGGTTTTTCTTTCCACCCTTGAATAGTTTATGGACAATAATACTTCCTTATGTTTCATAGAAAACCTGGAATGAGCAAAATAATAGAATTTTTTGGGATAAAGAAACTACCAGTGTTGGGCTAGCTTAGCAAGTTATCAGGATCCTAAAGGAATGTAGAGGGATCTGGTGATGGAAATAACCCCCTGAATCTGCAAGGTAGACTTGACATGAAGTGGGCTTCAACCTAGGAATCGGGCCCGTTGGTGACATAGTTTAACAACTCCAAATTTTTTGCTAGGAGGAGAATGGTGTTATAGAGACATAGATTAAACTAAAATTTTAGTGTTTTTCCATGATGGGAAGTGCTATTATTGGGGGTGTCCAATGTAATTATATGGTGAAAATGGCAATTTCCTATTCTAGAAACTATGGAGGAGGCTCAAACAATGAAACCAAAGCCTTGGTACTTCAATGGGGAATGGGAATTGTGAGAAAACATGGAATTAATAGGTTAGCAATTGAGGTGGATTCAATGTTAATTATTAAAGCTATTAAAGAAGAAGGTTGGAGTAGCTGGGTGAACAAGGCAATAATTGATGAAATTTGTAAGTTGATTGAGCAATATCAAGTGTTGGAAATATAAGAGGAGTAACTGAGAGGGGAAGGGTGAATCAGTTACCACAAAAATAAACCTCGGATCCCTTAGATGTTAATACAAATCAAGTTCTAAATTCTAAATAAACTATTTTCATCTATCACCTAACAACCAAATAGCCACTTAGTTAACAGTAATAAATACTACAACTCAACAAGTAGTGAGAATCAACTATAATTTAGCAATAACTAAATATACTGATCTTAATGTGATTAACCTTAAATTTAACTTAGTTTCATATAAGTAAAATAAATATCATGAACACAAATGACACCAAGATTTAACGTGGAAACTCAGTCTAGGAAAAAATACCAATTGCAACTAGTTACTGTTTTCCCTCTTCTGTAGTGAGCTCTATAAGGAGCTAACCATTTTAAAGGTTAAAACACACATTGTTAGGTGTGACCCTGTTGGAGGATTTAATCACCCTATTAGGAGTGGCCTTGTTAGAGTTATTCAAGACACTTCAAAATAAAAATGCAACCTTGTTAGATGATTGACAAATAGGTATTAAGCCAACTGTGTTATGAGATTTAGATCACTACTACAATTAGGATAAACTTTAAGAAACCCCCCTCCAGAAAAAGATATAAATTATTGGTGAATATTTCAATATTTTGAAAATCCAATTTATTTTTATCCGTGAATCTCTCAATTTTTTAATATATTTTAGATATTATTTACATTAGCAATTATTTTTGAATCAAAATTTATGAATAGAAAATATTGGTGAATCTCCATAATAATAAATTTTTTTTTAATCATTATAGAATATTACAAACCAAAATTCAACATTTTTTATCTCATAGAAATTATGAGGATAATTACATTATATTTTATATCAATAGAGAAAACTGAATATTGTTAATAAATTCCTAAGGTGACTAATAGTTATGATAATTATTGTTGAATTAATTTTAATTTCTTTGATAATATATAATAATTAGGTGAATCAAATCTAATCATGTATTGAATATTGTGGTGAATCTTTGAGTTTAGATTTTTTAATAATATAAATTATTGAGCAATTTTAAATATTTTAGAACTAAATTTAAGAAAAATGTGGCAATTTAGGTTGCATTAAATCTTAAATTATTAACCAAATTACTAGCAAACAATTTCTAAAGTTCAAAAAAAATTGAATATTCACCACTATAAAAAAACCCTAGCTACAATGATTAGAAAGTAACAATGAAATGACTTGATTTTTGATGCAACTAAATTGTTGATTACATATCTCAATTTTGGCTTCAATACTTGATCCTTTATGGTTGAATGTGGCTTTCTAGCTCCACAAGGATATTTTTCTTATCCTTCAAATTCACTTCCTCTTGGCATCCTCAAATCTTCTATTTTTTTTCACACATTTAATCCTCAACTTGACCTTATATTTATATCTTACACATTGTCATGTTGACTTGAATACAACTTAGAATACTTAATATTCATCTTCTTAGTCAGCTAGAACCAACAATCGAATCAATTGAACTCAATATGCCAAAATAAGAAAACCCTTCATTAGCCAAACCTACTCAGTAGACACTAACCAAAAAAAAAATTCATTCACTAACGAAGGGAGCTTAGTTAAAATTGGTTATCATGTCAACTTACTTTGTCTCCGAAGTGAACTTGCTAGACACTGCCTTCTATGAATTCTCTTTGATAAATGAATGAGCTTAGTTAACACTCATTATCTTCCAACTTTCTTATGTCTTCCAAGTGGACTAGGTAGACATTAACTTCTGTACTAATCATACATAGGAATTCTCAATAGATATAGGAAGCTCTTTTCATCACCCAAGTGAGCTCCACATATATTTACTAGAAATGATATGACATTTTATGTAACATCAAAGACAATATGCAATTGATGAATTATTTTAAACAATCTCCTACTTTGGCAATAGCAAAACATGTCATAATATAATGAAATTTTAGAGCAAGAATAAAGTAAGGAACATATCCCTTAGTTTCATTCTAATTCTCATCCATGGGAACTCCTTCTATCAGTGTAAACTCCCTTTTCCTTTAGTTTTCTCCCTTTGTTAGCAATACTCTATCTTCAACATCTCCTTTTGATAGCAAACTCTCGCTTTATAATATTAGACCAAGTTCATCTCCTTTCTTTAAACAAATTTTTTCATGAAATGTGTACTCTGCCTCTTTATAAAATTTTCTATTATATGATATAAAACTCTCCCTCTTTGACATCTCATGCCAAAGCCAATATTTAGAGAATATTAGTGTACCTTATGTATTGATTCATATACAATGTACCCTTTTCAATACTACATCAACTGACTAAACTTCAACATGCTCTAGTTGATGCATCACTAAACTTCATTTAGTCAGCTTCATATATGGGAATAACCCCTAACCTACCTCTGAGATATAAAAATACATACTTAGGTAATGGTTTAGTGAATATATCTACAATTGGTTCTTTAGTATTCACATATTCTAATCTTTCCTCTTTTTCATGTACCAATTCTCTCAAAAATAATATTTCATAGCAATGTGCTTGGTTTTGGTATGCATCACTTGAATTTTTGATATGTTGTTTGCATTGGTATTATCAAAGAAGATAGCAACTGGATCCTTGATTTCTATCTTCATACCTACCAATAGTTGCTTGAACCAAACAACATTGCAATAATTAATTGTTCTTGCCACATATTCTGCCTCTGATGTGGACCGAGAAATACAATTCTACTTTTTACTTCTCCAAGATACCAATCTTTTACAAAGAAAGTATGCTCCACCATTGGTGCTATTTTTGTCATCAATGCTTCCTACCCAATCAACATCTATGATAGCTTGAACTCTAAGTTTTCTCATTTCTTTTGCCATAAGCCATAAACTTCAGTACCCTTTAGATACCTCATGATTCTCTTGATTTCCATCATATGATTTTCTTTAGGAATCACTTAGAATCTTGCCATCATACGAATTTCTAATTTAATATTAGGCCTTGTGTTCACTACATAAATTGTAATTTTCCAATCATTAACTTGTATGTGGTTTGATCAACCTCTTTTTAATCATCATTTTTTGAAAGCTTATGTCTAGCAGATATAGGTGTTCCAACTGGTCTTGAATCTTCCAAGCCAAATTTCTTTAGTATCTCCATGATATATTTAGGCTGAGTAATGTAGATACCAACTTTATTTTGTTGAATCTACAATCCAATAAAGAATTTTATCTCTCCAAGCATGAAAATCTCAAATTTGTACACATTGCTTCTAATAATGCTTTGCACAAGACATCTTTTCCAGTAAATAATTATTTGAATACTTTTAGAATAACTGAGGGGGGGTAAATCAGTTACTCAAGGTCTAGATGGACAAATAAATCTTGTCACAATTTAGTGAATGCATAAAACATTCTTAACTATGCATGCATTCATTGTGTGTTACCTAAAATTGATATGTTACTATCAAATCAACTTGTAGAAATGTAAAGCATAAAACACACCATATCCATCAACACATTTGATACAATGATTTAACATGGAAACCCAATTTGGGAAAAACCACCTGTAACATGCTAGTCCTTTTTCACTCTTCTGAAGTGATTCCTTGTTAAATTCCAACACTATTAAAGGTTACAATACACACTATTAAATGTAACTCGATTAAGGGATTTCAATCATCCTCTCAAAAGTGAGCATTTGTAGAGGACTTTAGGCCATTCACTTGGAATGCCACCCTGTTAAAGGATTTTCAATGACTGTTAAGTCAACCTTACTCCAAAGGATTTACCCTAGGCTAATACAATTACTAGAAAGTAATAGTAGAGCTTTGGTTTAATACAACTTACAACCTTACTTATAGATTACATATCACTATTCAGTCCTCAAATCTGCTTGGCTTTTAATCTTTGCATCGCTAATAACTAGTTTATCCTTTAAGAATTTATCCTCTTTAAGTCTTCATGCTTAGCACACCATTGCAGACTTCTTCTCTTGGGTCACTTGATGAAGCAAACCCCTTTCCTTATCCTTGTCAGATTTTCACATCAAAATTCTCCAAGGTCTTTGCCTCATGACTAGACATCCCTACATATATGAAATTAGAACACTTTTCCCACTCATTATCCATCACCAAAATTAGGGTTTTTGATGGATTAGGTAGGATACAGTTTATCTACCCCATATCTTGTCCTTCTCTAGAAAGTTCTTCTAGAATCCATCTGAGTTCTCATCCAAAATAGTTTATATAACTTTTTGTGCCACTAGCTCATCAATCTTATCTTCCTCCCAATTCACAAGTTCCATGAAAACAAACATGTCATCTTTTATTTGGTGAATATTCAATCTTTTTCATAATGCAAGAGCTTGGCATTATCAATCTTCTGATGCTTGACACATACTATGTTACTTCACATCTACTATAAAATCACCCAACACCGACTAGATTTTACTTGTGCTCAACATCAACTAAAAATTACTTGGCATCAACTAACTTGCTTAGCATCCACTAACTTACTCTACATTAATTAGAATTTTCTTTCACTCGGCTCCAATTGAATTTTTAGTCATCTTGCACTAACTTTTCTCACCAACTACTATCAATTTGGTCAAGCTTAGCAAATGAACTTTTTAAAACTTTATTCTTCTGAACTTTCTAAGTGTAGCCAATCATTTTGTAACCTCAAGTAGATCATCAATACATTATGTTGTCACTATCTTAACTAATTCTTGCACTTCAATACATGATGATAACTCAACTTTTCCTCTAGGTACTTATGTTACATCTTGTTGATCAAATCCTCCTCATCAATCAACTAAGTGATAATGGTTAAAAAATATAAGCAATTGTCTTACAAACATATAGCATGCTTGACATTAGTGACAAAACAATGATTGAAACACACTATCTTCTTCAACAATCTTACAACTCAAATGATCTTTTAAATCATATATTATCAATCTCCCTCTTTCGCATTGATGGCAAACCAAACTGACCAACCAGTCAAACAATTTACCTTAGGTTAAAATATTAAGACAATACCAAAAAGAGAGCTTGTGATTGAGACTTTTCTCCCTCTATCAGTAGCTCCCTCTTCTGATTAGGTTACAAAATATAACTCACTTTGAGTTCCTTCTTTTATGTTCCTCTTCTTTCATGGATGAGCAGAATATTAGAATATCTCCCTCTTTTTGTTCTAATTTTTCCTCTGATTTGTTTCTACTTTCGCCCTCTTTCTTTTGTTTTGTCTTCTGATCTTTTGATGATTGAACTTTCTCCATAATTTTCTTTTCATCTTATGATCTTCTAATGATCCCACTTTCTCCATTATTTTCTTTTCTGCACTTAATCAGTTTAGTGTACTTTCTCCCTCTTTGACAACAATGCCAAAGACATACGCTCAAAACTTGGTATCTTTGTTAAATGCAGATATAGACTCTTGTAGGTTCTTCAATTTTATCCCTCTATCACCTTGCTTGTGACTGATTTGTAATTCTAGTTTTGTAATTACTTTAGGTAATTCCTAAAGTAAGATCCCTTGCATCAATTTGTATAAAATGAATATCAGCTTGTTTGATGTAGGGTAGTCATTCTACCTTTTACATAGCCTTTGATAGGGGTATCATGCCTAGCTTACCTCTCAGATACTCATAAGCATCCTTAGGTAATTTTTTTGTGAAGATATCAAAAATTTGCTCCTTTGAGTTAATATATTTCATCTCCATCTCTTTATCTTGAACAAATTCCCTTACATAATAATATTTTATTGCAATGCCCTTTTTCTTTATGTGCATTACAGGATTTTTTGATATATTGATAGCACTTGTACTATCACAATAAAGTGTCATTGGTTCTATGATTTCTTCCTTCATTCCCTTAAGTAGCTACTTGATCCATTAAATATCTATGAAATTAATAGCATTAACAACATACTCTACTTTACTAGTAGATTGGGAAGTACAACTATGCTTCTTGCTAGTCCATGTAACAAGTCTTTTGGCTAAGAAGAATTCTCCTCCATTGGTGCTCTTTGTGTCATCAATATTTCTAGCCCAATCAGTATCGGTATAGGCTTTTAGTTCAAACTTTTCATAATTCTTATAGTATAAACCATACTCTTTTGTTCCTCTCAAGTATCTCATTATCCTTTTCATAGCCATCAAGTGATTCTCTCTACGGTTAGCAAAGAATCTTATAACTATCCTCATAGCTAATGCAATATCAGGTCTTCTATGTACTACATATTGCAATTTCCCAATCATGGATCTATATCATGTTTGATTTACCTCAGTTGAATCATCACTCTTTGATAGCTTGAGTGATGTTACCATAGGTGTACTTACTAGTTTTGAATCCTCTAGTCTAAATGTCTTCAATATCTCTTTGACATATTTTGACTAAGTAATATATACACCATATTAATATGATAAACTTGTAAACCCATAAAGAATTTGATCTTACCAAACATTGACATTTCAAATTCTTGTTTCATCTGATTTGCAAAGTCCTTACACAAAGCATCTTGTCCTTCAAATATGATATAATTAACAAATATTTTAGATAACAGTATACCATTTTCTTTATCTATCTTGATGTACAAATTGTTATTATCATGTATCCTTTCAAATTAAATCTTAACAAGATAAGTATGAAGTCTCTCATACCATACTCTTGGTGCTTGTTTCAATCCATATAGGGCTTTGTATAGTCTACATACCATGTTCTTATTATTTTTATTAACAAAACCTTCTAGCTATTCTATGTAGACTTCTTCTAATATTTCATTCAAAAATGTAGACTTGACATCTATTTGATAAACTTTGAAGCCTTTGTATGCAGTATAGGCAAGCAAAATTCTCACTCCTTCCATTCTTTTAATAGAGGCAAATTTTCACCATAATCAATTCCTTCTTCTTGTGCATACCCTTTGTAAACTAGTTTTTCTTTGTTTATTGTCACTTCACCATTCTCATCTATTTGGTTTCTAAATACCTATTTTGTGCCAATCACATTGTTGTTTTGTGGTCTAGGAACTAGAGTCCAAGTCTTGTTCTTTTCTATCTCTTGAATTTCTTCTTCCATAGCATTGTACTAGTCGTCATCTTCCAATGCATCTCTCATTATCTTGGGTTCCTTCATGCTTAACAAACATGATTCACTTCTTACTCTATTTCTTGTCATTGCCCTTGCATCTTTGTCTCCAATGATTTGATCGTTAAGGTGGTGTCTTTTGATATATTTGGATAGTCTAGGCTTAGTTCTTGTGTTTACATTCTGTCTCTTAGCTTTAGAATCATTGTGTATATCTCTATCAGGTGTTTCAATATATCTTTCATGTGTGCTAATCTTAGAGTTAGATTGTGCATTTTCCTCATTCTACAACTTGACATCTAAATGCAACTCAACATTCATAGGATGTAACTTGCTAGTTGTTGAGACTTGCTATTAATTTGCAATATGATTTGTAGCATCTTCTTCAGAAGGCATTCCTTCATAATAGTAGACAAATAATTTGTATTCTTCTAGTTCTTTTGTAGGTTTAGTGTCATGTGCTTCTTTAAACTCATTGAAATTCACATTTGTATTTTTCATAATTTTGTTAGTTTTGGTATTTAGACACTTGTAAGCTTTACTTATTTTGGATTAACCAAGGAATATACCTTCTTCACTTTTTCCATCAAACTTTTCACTTCTAACATCTTTAATAGTATAGCATTTTCTTCCAAATACCTTAAAGTATTTCACATTAGGTGGATATCTATACCATAGTTCAAAAGGTTTTGGATGTGTACCTTTCTTGACTTGCACATGGTTCAAGGTGTATATAGCAATACTTACATCTTCTCTCTAGTATTTTAGAGAAACATTCTTCTCCATCATGAGTGTTCCAACACAGTCCATTATAGACGTATTTCTTCTTTCAGCAATTCCATTTTGTGGAGGGGTCATAGGTGTAGATGTTTATCTTTTGATTCCTCTATCATTACAGAACATCTCAAACTCATTTGAAGTGAATTCTCCCCCTCTATCCGATCTCAAGCATTTCAGACTCTTACTAGTTTCTTTTTCAACTCTTGCCAAGTACCATTTAAACATTAGAAAAGCATTTGATTTTTGTTTTGGAAAGATGATTGTCATCAGCCTAGAGTAATCATCAACAAATAGTATTATATGCTTATCTACTTTGTAGCTTTGAATTTCAATAGGTCCACACAAGTCAATATGAACAATTTCAAGTATTTCCTTAGAGGTATAAGCTTTACTTTAAAAGCTTGACTTTGTCATCTTGCCTAGTTGACATTACTTTCACATCATGTTTTCTAGTTTCTTCAACTTAAGCAAACCTCTAACTCTTTTCATGTTAAAGAGATCAGATTTCCACAATCCATTGCATAATATATTTGTTTTTTGATTTGATTGTGTAGAGATTTTTACCATCAACATTTCGAATCACACTACGTGATCCATCATCAGGATGAAAAGAGAGCAAGAGATGTAAAACAAAATGATGCAAACTCTTGTGATACTAATTACATTATCAAAATTAACATTACATAATCTCTTGTGCCAAAGCCATACATCATCAAATTTTGCAAAAAGACAAGTAGCATCTTCTATATCCAAATAGAATAGATTATTTCTAATTTGATCACCTGTTTCAACTAAGTTTCCATTTGTATCATATATCTTGGTTGATTTATTCTCAAACTCAACTTTACATTCCAAATTATTCAATTTTGACACACTTAACTAGTTATAATTCAATCTTTCAACATAATAAGTATTGTCACATGAAATCTTGTCTATTAGTTTGATAGACCTTTTTCCTTTTATCAAACATGGTGCATCATTAACAAATCTTACACTATTTACATCATAATAGGTTAAGGTGATGAACTTACTTTTGTCTCCAGTCATGTGATGTGAGCATCCACTATCAGTGATCCATTTATCATTCGTGTTCACACATGTCATAAGCGTAGTTGCCTCATCCTCATTAGGTTCATCCTTCATTGCAGCATATACCAGTTCATCATCATTTTCATTGTAGTCATTTTCATCAGCAGTGTAGCATGACTTCTTGCCTTTGTCTCTATAGTCTCTTCCATCATCTTCTTTTCTATTTTTGTGCTTGTTCCCTTCTCTGAAGTTCTTTTTCTATGTACATCTTTCTATAATATGACCAACTTCATTGAAATTAAATCAAATGATAGGAAACTTACCTTTGAACTTTCCTTTTCCTCTATGAAATCTTTTGGCTAGTAATGCTTCTAAGTTTTTGATGTCTTTCTCATCTATGTTAGTATCATTGGATGCATACTTTATCTTCTTTTTCTCCTTCTTCTACTTTACTTCCTTAGAATCCTTTAGTAACAACTTTACTTTGAAATTTGATTCAATATTCTCTAGTCTATAGTTGTCAAAATTAGATAGCTCAAAAGTAGTGAATCTTCCTTCCAGAACTTCAAGGGTTAGATCATTTACTGGTACAAATATTAACTCTTGAATTGTAGACACTCTAATAGCATACATAGGCAACAATGTTCTCAAGACTTTACTTAGCAGAGTATCATCATCTATTTTACCAGTAGCACCTATTATTTTACTAACAACTTCTTTTATTCTAGCAACATATCAAGTAATATTCTCACCTTCTTCCATTCTTATGTCATCAAACTTACCTCTAAGGCTCTCTAAATTGGCTCTTTGAATATTTTTCTCTCCTCTACAGATGGTGACAAGGGAATCCAATATTTTCTTTGCATTCTTAAGGCCTTTGATATCATCAAATTCAGCATAGCTTAGGGTAAAGGAAATCTCTAATATCACTTGATTGTGTTCTTTCTTTTTCTTCAAATCTTTAGCAATTAGAGCTTCTGTTGGATCAACATGTTCTACTAAAATGAAAGATTGTGCATAATATCCAAGTCCTCCAAGGTTTAGCTTCATCAAACTTTATGATATAGGAAATTTATCTCTATTGAGCTTGGATACCTCTCTTTTTGACATCTTGATCTTCGTGCTTGTAGTACCTTAAAACTAATCCTCTTAAGCAGATGACTATGATACCAATTGTTGGAATTCTTTTAGAATAACTGGGGGGGGGGGGGGGGTGAATCTATTACTCAAGGTCCAGATGTACAAATAAAACTTTTCACAATTCATTAAACCCATAAAACATTCTTAACCATGCATATATTCATTGTGTGTTACTTAAAACATATATGTTGTCAAATCAACTTTCAGAAATGTAAAGCATAAAACACAACATATCCATTTGCACATTTGACACAATGATTTAAAGTGGAAACCCAATTTTGATAAAACCACCAATAACATGCTACTATGTTTTCACTCTTCTGAAGTGATGCCTTGTTAAAGTCTAACCATTTTAAAGGTTACAATACACACTGTTACATGTGACCCGGTTAAGGGATTTCAATCGCCTTGTCAAAAGTGAGCCTTGTTGGAGGACTTTAGGCTATTCAATTGGAATGCCACCCTATTAAAGGATTTTCCAATGACTGTTAAGTCAACCTTACTCCAAAGGATTTAATCTAGATTAATACAATTGTTAGAAAGTAATAGTATAGCTTTGACTTGATATAACTTAGAACCTTACTTGTAGATTACGTATCACTATTCAGTCCTCAACTCTACTTGGCTTCCAATATTTGTAGCTCTAACAACTTGTTCATCATTCAAGCATTCATCGTCTTTAATCCTTAATACTTAGCACACCACTATAGACTTCTTCTCTTTGGTCACTTGATGAAGCAAACCCCTTTCCTTCTCCTTCTTAGATTTTTGCATAAAAACTCTCCAATCTCTTTGCTTCATGACTAGACATCCCTACACATAGGAAATTAGAACACTTTTCCCACTCATAATCCATCACCAAAATTAGGATTTTTGTTGGTGTAAATAAGTATTTACTATTTATACTTACTTAAGTTTACTTAGGTTAATGCATTATTTAATTATTTTTCATTATTTTATTAATTTATTTAGCTAAGACACTTAGGAGTTGTGTACTCTAATTGAGTTAAAAAACTCTAACTATGCACATGGTATCTACAACACAAGAGGTTGCATCATTTACTAAGTTGTCATGATGACAACATAGTTGTCCACACTCCTCATTTAGCACATGTTGTCTACACCACTGATTGGTATGCTACACCATTGTAGGCTTATCCTCACATCATCACACTTAATGTCATGCTTAATGGAGGATAACCCATATCTAGTGGACATGTGCCTAGTTGTATGAATTATCATGATGCTGACTTCTATGCATTCTAGAAGCTTTCTTGAGGCCTTTATATACAAGCACTCCTAGTGTACTCTCAAGTTTGCATATTGAATGAATATTGTCATTCTGATTGTACTCTCCCTATTTTGGTCTACTATGTCCTTGTGTTGAGTTCTTTAGTTCTTGGGTGAATTGTGGCCTAAGCTAAATTCTTACGTGGTATTAGAGGTCTAAGGGAGATTCTCTAAACATAGCCATTTGAGATTGTTCATGCTTTAGCACCTCAACCTAAATCTGGAGCATCTACAAAAAATGGGAGCATTTAGAGCTAGCTTTGACCTCACCGTTATGTCCAAAGAATCGATTTGGTGAAGATCAACTATAAATTTGGTTATGCTAGATGAAAGTTGATCATGAGGCAAATTTTTTTTGCAAATCTGAATCCAAAGGCCCCGATTTGCAATTTAGATATGGTCAATTTATTGATTTGATTATTTGATTCTCAGATCTACAATTTATTTCTTTGCAATTTATTTCCAAATTTGGATATTTTGGGGATTTTTTTAATAAACCAAGCAAAAAAAAAATTGGTTGAACCGAGCAATGACACCCCAACTCAGCTCTATATATTTTTTGGTGGAATATTTTTAATTATTTTGCAAGGCATCTACCATTATTTCTGTCAAATTGGCAAGCTACATATCAAATCTACAAACACTTATTCCAAATCCACACTAGGCAACACACTACCTCACCAAATCCAGCCAATCCTCTAAACTAGTGCCCAGCAAAATAATCCTACTAGTGGCAAGTATTGTTCCTTGGCAACAAGCCAAGCTCCACACCGACACTCCTGGCTTTACAATTTGAGTTATAGGTTATTGTTTTTATAAACCCCCAAATTTTTTCCCACATCGAATCTGGGACAAAACTGCACAACTCTAGCGACATTGTTCAGAGTATATTCTAGCCCTGGCTCAGATTTTGACAACGTTTGTTTAAATCTGGCAATGAGCAGTTAGAGTATCCCTCTGACTACTTTAAAAGACCCAATCACATGCAGATGAATCAAGCTAAGCCATGTCACATACATGTGGTCAAGTTGTATTGTGACACGCGTCACTCCATAATAGCTACCCACGTAGACAGTGACTGTACAATCTAGTCATCATTCTGGAGAGACATAGTCAACCCCTCTATCCATGTCATATGCCACATAAGCACCAAATAATTGTCTACATCATCATCTAACTTAGCATACCTAGTCAGTGTTTGTATAGTTTCTGTATAGTCCACATCAGACTATATAATTTAGTACAATGTTGATGTTATGCTGACATCATCATAGGGCGGAAGGTCACTGATGTCATCATTTTTCTAACTTAAAATTGACAACCATCTGGATGTCAAAATAGGCCAAATTAGAACTACTGCAATGGCCGTATGACTATGAAATTTAACCCCATTATTCGCTAATGCAACCCCTCTCTAGATTGATTTTAGTTTTTGTAGTCTAACTTCAGGAGGCCATAACTCAAGAAACTAGACTCCAAATCAGGTGCAATTATTTTTGAAATTGGGTAGAATTTCTTAAACTTTTTGGTGGTGCAGCTTTTTCTAGTTTTGGTGCACAGATTTGTCAAAATTTGCATTTTTTGGTGACTATACCTACATAATCCTACATTCTGCAACTTCAAATATTATGTACGGGCACATCTGGAGTTGAAAACAAGTTCTATTTTTTTTGAAACTACATTATTTTTTCTACTTTCTAGATCTACTATTAGATTGAGTGTTTTGTGGACAAAAGTATCACTTTCAGCAATAGGACCTTTCTTTGATTTGTAATGCTTTAGAATTGTAGCAGATTGTAAAGTTCCAGATTTGTAATCTATTTAAAGGTTGTAATAAGAAAAATTAGAAGTTTGTGAAGGTCAAAATTGGCAAGTGGCCCATTGTAATTACACTACTAATAAAGTGTCCAAAGCATCTTTTTTCTTTTTTTTTTTTTTGGGGGGGGGGGGGGGGGGGGGGGGGGTGGTTCTTGATTTAGTGAAAAGGGGGGGTGTTCTTCGTGTTGTGTTCTCTCTTTTCTGGACTTCTCTTTCATTTTAGAACCTTATGGGAAACTTTAAGTTTCCTAAATTAACTCCTCATAACTATGCTTCATGATCCATCAAAATGTGGTTTCATTTAATGCATAATGTAGTTTCAGAATATTTAGACGGTACTCTTCCTAAACTAGCGAGTGATAAAGTATTAGAAAGCGATATTTGTTAGAATTCTTTACAATAATTGAGAGTGGCAGGGGGGACGGGGGGGTGAATCAGTTATTCAAGGTCCAATAATGTCCAATACAACTTTTTCTTCTAATCCTTAATGGCACATAACTGAAATTATCATGCATGCAATTAAATATTAAACAACCATGAAAGAAAACATGCATGACACCATAACACTAAGGATTTTGATAACCCAAAAACCCTCTAGGAATAAGAAGGTAAAACTGGGGTGGGGATGATAACCACAGAATAACTACGTAATTGATTTCAACCACTTCTGATGGTCTGCCCTATTAAAGGCTACAACACATTGTTAAATATGACCCTATTAAAGGATTTCTACACCCTATTAGGAGTGTGCCCTATTAGAGGACTTAAGAACATTCAACTTCGAATGTCACCCTGTTCAAGGATTTACATAGAGCTGTTAGGTTCACTTAAGTCCATGAGATTTACAGTCACCTTCTCAAAAGAATCTTTCATCCCTCTCTAAGGATTTCCTATCCT